>PVLD010007557.1:0-61241 GCA_004027595.1 Dinomys branickii
TGAAACAAATTCCTGTTAAACTGACCAGGATGGCCTTGAATTTGTGATTGTCCTGCTTTACCCTAAGTAGCTGGGATCCAGAGTGTATGCCACCTTACCTACCATCTTGTTGCCAGTTCTTAAGAAAGGGCAACTTGAGGGAGCAACTCGAATATTTCCTTTGGAAGTGTTTTGACTTGTTTCTTTGGGAGCAATAGTAATTCTAGAGTTACTATTGTTTCCTATGGAATAAGAAACCCAAAGCTGCCTCTTTATCAAAGCTTATGGCTGGCTTTTAGGTCAATAGAGGCCAAACTATGGTAAATAGTAACTTCCAAAAATATGACATGGGTGTAGAATAATCTCTTTTTAAAATGTTCCCTTTGCTGAGTGTGTTAGTGCACACCCGTCATCCTAGTTACTTGGGAGGCTGAGACAGGATGATCCCAAGTTTGAGCCCAGCCTGCGCAACTTACTAATTTAGCAAGACCCTGTCTCAAAATAAAAAATAAAGGAGGTTGAAGGTGTAGCTCAAGGCAAAGGCCCTAAATTCAATCTCAGTACAGAAACAAACAGACACTTGTGTGTGGAGGTGGGGAGAGGAGGCAGGGGATGTAAGCAGTTCAAAGGCCCTGGCTTCAGTCCTCAATACAACCGAAGCAAAACCCAGAGCATCTTCTTTAAAGTCCATTCTAAGTAGTGTGTGCCATAGTCCTATTTACCCAAGAGGTCAAGGCAGACGGATCTCAAGTTCAAGGCCAGCCTGGGCAAGACGGCAAGACCTTATCTCTAACAAACAAAATCAAAGCATGCAAATGCCCCAAAGGTAAATAAAATAAAATCAATTTGAGGGGGAAATTGCCGATGCATTAACTGTTGACTACAAAGCTGCATATTGTTTACATGTCGTAAAATATCCTGTTAGCTTTGGAGGAAGCTCAGGATGCAACTAGAATGGGGGAATTTCCCGTACTGGAGGAGCAGTAGGGTGCAGAGGAGATGTGCTTCACTTTGGTCACAGTGGGGTGTCCATCCCCTCCAGCCCTGTTACTGACGAGCCGCATGACCTTGGGTAGACTGAGCGTCAGTTTCTTCATCTGGAAGTTGGAGGTAATAATAGTGTCTCACACAGTTACTGGGTAGGTTCACGGGGAATCCACAAAGCTCTGGCACCTGTGCAGGACACACAGCAACTTTTCAAAAAGTGGCATCATCACTTTGAACTCTCTCACTGTAAAAATGCCATCCCCATCTGTCAGGAACAGATTTCACTTTGTTCTTTTGATGGTATCTAATAATCTATTTTATGTCAAGATAATTCACTGCAGGAATTAAATACAGAACTCTATGGCCTCTCTGGAAAACAACTACCTGTCATCTTATGTTGAAAAGAAATTAAAAGCTAGAACTATCCCACCAAGAGTTAGTGAAATTATTTGGAGAGAGTAGAAAATGTCTGAGAGGCCAAGAAAGAAGGGGTCAGGCAGCAGCAGAGAGCCCAGAAGGAGATTTGGGGGCAGAGGGCTGGGGTCTCCCTGAAGCCAAGAAGATTATGGATGACAGTGAGCTGCCAAGTGTCTGTTGGGACACAGAGGGATCACGGATCTCTGGGCTTTGAGCTTCTCCCTGGGGCAGTTGCTTCTGAAGTCTGCTGTGTGGAACAGGGCGAGGGCTTGCAGAGTGCCAGTCCAGAGTCCAAGAATCAAAGAGCCTGAGCCAGAAAGGAGCTTGGAGTTGAGACCCTGGTTTTTGTCTCAATAAGATGGGAGTCAGTGACCCTGTTCAAAGGCTGATGGGGAGGAGCGCGTGGAGAGAGACCGTTGAGATGGGTGTGGATCTGTGAGCTCAGAGCGGCAGGAAAGGTCAGAGTCCTGGGAGAGGATCACACTTCCATTGCGCAGGGGGAGGGGGCCAGCCAGGGTGTAGAAGAGGACAGGTTTGTAGGGGACCTGCTGAGCTCCCTTCCCACAATTTCTCTTTTCTTGTGAAGCTGTGGGTGGGATATTTTTCAGAAGGGGCAGAGTGTGGGTAGTGATAGGACAGGAGTTTTGAGGAACAGGAAAATTTGAAGTCACTGTGGTGAAGAGTGGCAGGAAAGCCATCGGGAATCTAGAAGAGCTCGTGGGCTGCCCCAGAGTCCCTAACAGGTGGTGACCAGGAGTTTCCAGGGCCTCAACCTCGAGGTTGAGGGACATTTCTGCAGCCTTCCTTTGAAGCCTCTGTAGCTTTAATCTAACATCCCCAATCACTTAGAAACCAAACATATGTCTATGATCACACCACCTGACAACCCCTAAAGCAGCAGGGAAGTAGGCGAATGATACCAAGGCTCGGTCAGATTGACCGGACTAATTTCCATCAGTACTGACAAAGACCGACATGCAGTGACCTTCCTCCTGTGAGAAAGTCGGATTCATTTAACCAAGCAGTTTCCTTAAAACATTCACAAACTATTTGATTAGATATTTGTTCTATCAACTGACTTCAACTCATCTGAATCAAGAGTTGGAATAAAATTAGAATTTTTAAACTCAGGCGCTTGGGGTGACAATGAAAGGGTGCATGTTGGGTCACCTGCGGAATGACTGGATTGGCAGCAGGGGTGAACACTTTGTGACGTAAAGACGTTCTGCTCCACCTTGGAGGTGATCGTCAGAACATGTTAGGACAAACAGGTGATAAGAAGGAAGCCAATGACCCCCCCTTCCCTGTCGCGGGCCTCAAGTTCCCAGACTCTAAGGCTGCTGCTGTCATCACAGAGAGCAAAAGGAATAGGAGTGGTGAGTTATTACTAATTTCTGAGTGGTCAGAAAGAAGCCCAGAGTAAATTCAGTCAATAACCAGCCAACCGTGGAGAATATCACACCTCATACTCACAGCGTAAATTCATCAGTCCCTGGGGCAACTCACAGCTCTAGAGCCTACTGTGGGTCCCTGTTAGACCTTCGTTTCTAGTTACGTTTTGTTTCTCTAGTGCCCAGGCCTCTGCAGGGAGCACAAGCTTGGAGAGCCTGCAGGGAAGACCAGGTTAAACATTAACTTGTCACTTCAGCTCTGCCCAGGGTGCAGTGCCTGGAGCTGGGTCTGAATGGTTAGCATATTTCACGCTGATTTCTTCTAACCTATTTTGAACCCAGGACCTTCCAACTGAGCGGCATTCCTAGCCCTTTTTTAGCTTTTATTTCAAAATAGAGTCTCGCTAAGTCAGTAAACTGCCCAGGTTGAAACTTGCGATGCTCCCGCCTCAGGTTCCCAGAGGGCTGGGATTACAGGTGAGCACCACCGTTTTTACTTTCACAAGTGACAGTGTACTTTCTTTTCCCCAACAAGCAGACTTTTAAAAAATTAATAGAAGTGGAATTTGAACCTGGGATGTAAAACTGCATTGAGAACAAGGTCCAAGAGAGCCTCTGCCTACTGATTTCCCAGAAGAGGAAGTTGTAATGCTTTGAGACAGTCCATCTTCATGGCTGTCAAGTATTATATTCATCAAGAAATGCATTGTAACCTTGTTTTAAAGTGAGATTGAACAGGAATTAGCATTTCTCGTGGAGAGTGGATTGCATGGTCTCTATGGCTGTTCAAAAAGAGCCCCCTGGGTGGTGTTTTGTGGGTCTGGTATAGGTTGATCAGGGCAGAATAAAGCAGTCCTGGCGGAAGACATCTCTCCCACTGTCTTCCACATAGGCAGGGTGGGCACCTGGCTTACAGGATGGTGCGTGGAAGTCACACACACACACACTCACACACACACACACACTCACTCACTCACACACCACTCACCTTAAATTATGGTGTCTAATCAGCTGGCTTATTTAACCACGGGTGTGGAAGGGTTGCCTGAAAAGCTGATGTAAATGTGAGCGACTGAACTTTCCCAGGGCTATGAGCACAGACTTTGTTCTGCCCTCACATCCAGGGAAACTCATTTCCAGCAGGGACAGGAGGCTTCCTGGGGAGCACTTGTCACAGCTCGGTTCCCACCCTCCAGCGCCATCCACCTCCCCAGCAGCGCCCCCCTTGTCACTGCTGCAGGCCGGCGAAAGCCTTCGTATGTCAGCAGCCGAAGCCGTGCCCCCACCCGCTCCAATCTTTCCTACCCCTTCCCTGGATTTTTTTTCTTCCTTGGCACTGAGCACTGTCTCACATCCTATATATATATATTTTATCATATGTTTTACTTTCCTAGCAGAAAGTAAACTTCATAGACCAGGGCCTTTGTTTATGTTCTATCTCCAGCACCTAAAACAACATGTGACACATGTTAGGTGCTCAGTACATACCTGTAGAATGAAGGAATAATGGCAGCCGCACACTGAAGCCTTCTTCCTCGCTCTGAGTACAGTACACTCCACGTTGCTAACTATGAAGCAAGTTGATCTGGTGGAAGGGTTAAGGGTGAGGAGATACGATTATCATCTTGAGGATGTGCTGTGTAACCTCAGAGGGCACGAGTAGGGGACTGTGTTTGGTTTAATGGCTTTGCCGTCATCAGTTTAAATTCTTAAGAAATTTTTCTTTGCATATCTGCTTTGGGACTAAAGTCCAGTGGGTTCACAGAGCACACACACGAGAGAGAGGCCTGTAATTCAAGTGTGGAGAAGTACAGCCCTTACCCCTGCATTTGCAAGCAGAGCTCCCAATGCCCCGGAACACAGACCTCCTGCCGGTGGGCCATGTGTGTGCAGTACAGCGGCACCTGAAGCAGGTCAGAGGAAAGTGTGTTGTGTCTACACCTGTCTCAGTCACTGTCCAATTGCTGAAACACAGCACCCAACGCCCACAATTGAAACTTGGGGAGGTTTAGTTTGGCTCACAGTTTTGAGGATTCAGTCCATAGTCCAAGGCAGGAAGAGCATGGTGTAAAGGTCTGGTGGAAGAAAACTGCTCACATCATTGTGATCAGCAGGCAGGGAAAGAGGCAAGGAGCCAGGGAAGGAGATACACTCTCAGGTCACATCCCCAGTGGTCTACCTCCAACCAGGCCCCATCTTCCAACAGCAACTCAGCTACTCATGTCCCGTCCCATGATCTAGCCACCTCCAAAACTGCAATCCCCAAACACATGAGACTCTTGGGGGACACTTTATTTCCAAACCATAATAACACCTGAGGAAGTAAGACATCCGAAGATCAAGTGTGGTACCTGTTCTTATCAGTTTAATATCTGATATGTCCTCTATCCAAGGACAATATACATAGTGGATTTTTGGAGCTGGGAGGTGGAATAGGAGCTTGATCCGTCCACTCCATGCATTGACCTGGTATTGCAGACTTCTGACAGTCTGAAAGGCTGTGCATTAGTTGTGTCCAAGTTAGGTCTGGCTTTGAACACAGAGTGAAGGAGGAAACTGGAACCTCATCATGTCTGGTCTTACTCCTGTTCCTTCCCTGTATCAGCCGATGGCTTAACACTGCAAATGAAGACATAAAAAGAGATGGGACACAGAGGGCAATCACACTGCCCCTCCTTTCCATCTGCCCTCACTGGTCAGGAAGCTAAAGGTAGGGTGATGGTTGTCTGTCTTGAATTAAATTTTGAAATAAAATAAGTTGACCTAGTTTTGTGTAGCATTTCCACTGTTCTGTTAAGAACAAAAGGCATATGCATATAGCAAGTCTGAAATGCGGAGTGTGTAAAATGCTCTTATATTTGAAACCAGGCCTGGTGACATAGGCCTGTCATCCCAGCAATCCCTGTAATCTGGGAGACTGAGGCAGGAGGATCACAATTTTGAACCCAACCTGGGCAATTTAGGGAGACCTTAAAAATGGGCTGGGGATGAAGCCGAGTGTGAAAGCTCTGACTTTAATTCCCAGTGCTTTAAAAATAAAAATCAATCAATCAAACAAAAACTTATTTTTTGCATTTAAAGCTAGCATTATACAGTATAAAAATGAAAAGTAAAACTCTAGCTAAGCACTTTTAAGTTTTACTTTCTCTTTATTGAGAACAGCTTATTTAACGGTAAAGACAACAATTATGAGAGAGAGACTTTGAGAAAAGGCTTTGTATTTTAGTACATTTTTACTGGCTTTTTTTCTAGATAAGCACACTACTATTGGACTACCATACCTGGTGTGTAATTGCTCCTCTGCCCTGCTTTTTGAGGATGGGTCTCTAACATTAGACCCTATAAAACATATAGCTGGCCCTGGTTCTCATGGCTGTGGTTGAAGAATTCAACCCAGCCTGTCAAATTCTGGGGCCATGTTTCTAAAATAATATCTTAAGTATATGAACTTCTAACAGATTGTGCTCCAACTTACTTTATAAGTCACCAGATTGGAACTTGGCATTTATTTTCCTGTAGGAACACTGTTTTGAATAGTGGTCAGGTTTCCAAGCGGGCCCGCAAAATCTTAGTGAGCCTATACTGTAGCTGATTGTCTTCAGTATAATTGAATCGTTGTTACCCTAATGTAGCCAAAGACTAGCTGTGCTGTTGGCCAAATCCTGCCCTGTGGGGTTGCGCTCTGCAGTTGGGCAGGACCATGGGAACAGTGCTGGTCTCTGGTTATGAACTGGGAGCACTGGAATGTGCCCTGTGGGGCCTAAGTGTTTAATGGTACAATCCCCAGCCCCCCGCCTGGGCTCCTTTCTCCTGCCACAGTGACTGGTGATATTCCAGGGATGGCTGTTCCATCAGTCTGGGGCCCTCCTGGGGATGACAGGTCGTGGGGTCTCAGTGGACCGGGTTGGGACTATAGCCAGAGTGAGAAACCAGTCGTCCTGGTTTAAGCCACTGAGGTTTAGGGATAGTTACCAGAGCAAAACTTAATCTTCTTTGATCAATAAAGCCATCAATTAGAATTCTTTGACTGCAAGCAATAGAAGCTAATGCTGGCTAATTAAAGCAAGAGGGGTCTTTGGGATCCTTGCCAGCTCAGACTTGAAGGATGGGCTTGAACATCCGGGACTTAGACATCAGAGCAGCTCCAGGGCTCTCCAGCTAGTCCCATCTGGGCTGATACTCGTGTAACTCAGCTCGGGCCACTTTCTGCTCCTGTGTTAATCTGCCCTGAGTCAGATTCCTGGGAGGGAAGGTTGGACTGGCCAGGGCTGGGGACCTTCATGGATGGTCCCAGAAGGACCGTTTGCTTCCAAGGAGCCACATAACTGCACATGAACTCCCTGCAGCGGCGTGGAAAGGTAGCGAGGAAGCAGCGCAAAGCCAGCCATTCTCCTAGAACACTGTTTCATAGGCTGGGGCCTGTGACTCCGGGAGGCTGACACCTATTCCGTGCTGAGTGTTGTACACAGTGGCTGCTGTGGGCCCTTCCGTTTGCGGAGGGCTCCTCCCTCAGCTTTTAGGCAGCTCTGCCTGCAGAGCTTGGTGTATGTGTGTGTGTGTGTGTGTGTGTGAAACTACTCAGGGCCTCGGCCTCACCCCTGAGAATCTGATTTAATAGTCCAGTGAGCCAGGATATCATAGGTTACTAAGAGCTGCCCCCACCCCAGCAAGCTAATATGCGATGGGGCTGAGTGCACCTTCTTTGGGCCCCTCCCTGGCTGCTGCAGGGGAGGGAGGGCTTCCTCTACAGTGGGTTTTACTGCCTAAAAGAAGTTAAAACTAATTATTCTTTTTCTAGAAACTCAAGATGTATTTGGTGCAATGGCTTCGTCCACCTTCACTTACCCAGCGTCTGCTGGACCTTGCTACTGAACCCCTGAACCCTTGAATGTCGGGGAGGAGAACAGCCGGAAAGGCTAGTTTAGACTTCATCCCTTCTCCTGCTGCGGCTGCCCCGTGACGCCTGCTCAGAGAAAGGAGCAGATCAAAATACTGCGGAGGGGCTCCCCGTGCTGCACATGGTCCAGGCATGTCCCTGGCTCCCGGGACAAGGCCCTGCAAGGGTGACATGTGTTCAAGCAGCTGGTGCCAGCTTCCCTTGGCGGAGCAGTCGCAGCGTTAGCTGGAGGTGTGAGACACCGCGTGGGGGGGTCTTGTTTCATTTCTGAGCTTCAGTCACCACAAGATCTGTCCCTGCTGACCTGCTTCCTCTCTTTCACCTTGACAGCGCATCTCATGTCGGTGCCATTGTGTGTCCCGCTTTGGACCCTTTTAGCTGCCAAGTGAAGAAATGGCGGCTCCAGATACACACCGGGGAATTCTTTGCAAGTTGTGGGTGGAGACATTTGCAGACACATTCACTTGGCAGAGGGCATCTGTTGTGGGGGGGAGGAAGGGTAACCCCAGAAGTAGAGTCCCTTCCCTGTGACTCAGGCTGCCACCTGCTGCCAGCCAGCTGGAGGGGATGGGAAGCAAACCATCAGTCTTCAGGCAGAAGCCAGGGCACAATCACCCTGCTGCGGCTTTATTGTGCTGTCACACTCCAGGGCTCACTGGCTACTACAGTACCCCAGGGGACAACTGTGGTAAAGCTCACACTTTCCCCAGCACCGCCACTTCCCTTTGTTCATCTGGCCTTTCAGAGGTGTTTGTAAATGTACTCACAGGCCCCAGCCAACTCTGAGTTTCACTTTGTCTCTGTTTTTCTTTTATGACATGAGGGGGATATCACTGGTCTTAAAATTCTGGTCTCTGTACATTTGCATAAAAATGATGAACGCATCATTGATATCATCTGACTTTTCCAAGGGAAAAATTTCACAGGAAAAAAAAATTAATACAAGCCAGGAACACTGGCTCATGCCTGTAATCCCAGCACTCAGAAGGCTGAGGCAGAAGGATTGCTGTGAGTTTGAGGCCAGCCTGGGCTACAAAGTGAGTTCAAGGCCAGCTTGAACTGCATAGTAAAACCCTGTCTCAAAACAGACCAAAAAAACCCCAGAAAACAAAAAAACAAAATCTATCGATAGAAATCGGGAAGACAGCATTTGTTTATTTATTTATTTGGTACTGGGACTCAAACTCAGCACATTGTGCTTGCCAGGCAGGTGCTGTGCCGCTGAGCTATAGTTCCAGCCCCAGCTTTTAATAAAGAAGCAGCATCATGTATAAACAGAGCTTTGACTCAGGATAACAAGACTTCCATTTCCAACGCTAACTTGGGCGAACTTAAGTTGTCTGTGTGAGTGATGGTTAATCTGGGCCAAATTTCAAAATTTGGATAGTTTGCTAAAAGCTTCTGGTTGATATTCAGAAGTCATTTTATTGCCATAAAGTGGCACTGAGGGAAAGCAGTAACTTCTTTGAGTTCAAAAGAAAGAAACTTTGCAGAGGAAATGCAAAGCACAGGCAAATCTAGGTTTCTTCTACAGGCCTTGAACTGTTGGGTCAACTTTGAAATAGTCATAGAGGTGGAGTGCACAAGTCCTGGCTGCAAAAACAGTATCACCGTGGCTGCTTTGCATAGCTGCTGATGGCCACATATTGTTCCCAAGGGGGATCTTCAGATGCTGACTACAAAGCAGCCCTGGACTCAAAGGTCCACTTTAACCATTGGTGCTCACAGTGGGCTGATCACACACCTTCCTGAGCCTCAGCACCTCCTGCTCCAAGCCTTGCTCCTGCCTCCAGTTGAGGGCTAACTCGGTCAGCTGGATAAAGGCAGTACTAAAAGAGGTTTTTCTTTAATGACTCACAGATCAAACATTTAAAAAGAAAAAACATCTCAAGGAAGTCAAAGTGGGTGCCATGTTTTGGAAACTTTGGAAGAAAGATGTCACTACCCCTGTCTGGGTGAGCATGTGAGGGCCCAGGTACAATGTGTGTGGCTACGACTGTTTAAAATCCTTCTTGTCGCATTCGGTGTACAGTGGGGACTTTCTATAGATGTGAGACTTCCTAGATTTGCTGAGATCCTGAGACAAATTGTCTGCTTTCATAATACCAACAGCACGGCTTATACCCGACTCTAGTTTCCAAAAGACAGTGTTCAGAGCGAAAAGTCATCACCATCTTGCCCACGTATAACAGCCATAGGGTTTCCTGCTCATTGTGGTCTGAGATTAGTTTGAACTTGCTTTTTGTGATTTGAGAAGTCCTGAGTTTGAAGTGCAGTCAAAAGTAATTCTATTTTCTGTAAACGTGGATATTTTTAGTTTTTTGGTCAATAGGGTCGGGGCATAGACCACAAGGGGACAGTGCTGATGCCTGACGAGGTTCACAAGGGGGTAAAGAGGGTAAAGCTCATGTCTCATTTCCCTTTCTAAGGGATAACTGCTGCCATATCTTTATCCAACTCCTTTAATGGTGTATACTTCAAATAATCTATTATAAAATAACATGCAGTTATAAAAAATAAAGGAGAGCTGAATATGTTTGTGTACACCCATAATCTCAGCACTCTGGGAAGCTGAGACAGGAGGACTGCAAGTTCCAGCCCAGCTTCACCAACTTAGTGACTTAGTGAAATCCTAAAGTAAAAAATTTTAAAAAGGGCAGAGGATGGAGCTCAATGTTAAGGCCCTGGGTTTAACTGTCAGTGCAAGAAAAGAAAAGAAAAAAAAAAAACAGAAAAAGAAGAAAACAAAGACAATAGAATCCAGCAATATACTTTAACAAAATTTATAAATAAGTAATGTCAGCAGCATAGTTTAAGAATGTACTATAATGAGGTTAAATTTAATTTAAGAATGCAGAGACAAAACATTAGGAAGTGTATTCATATAATCAACCTTATATGAAAATTCCATGATCAGCTTGCCCGTTCCGTCTTTTTTCTTGTGCGTGTGGTAGTTCCAGGGATTGAACCCAGGGCCTTGGCAGGCAAGGCAAGAGCTTTACAACTGAGCTACATCCCCAGTCCCTTGGGATCATTTTAATACTGAGAAGTCATAGGAAAACATGGACCCTATTAAAGTCTGAAAAAAGACAAACAGCATTGTCATTATCTGAAAGCACTAGTTCATATAAGGAGTAAGATTATTAAACAAGTCATCCAAATATTAGAGCGGAGATAAAGTTATCTTCATTTGAAGATGTTATGTTTTCCTATCAAGTGAATTATAAAAAAAGAAAGAAAACCCTTGAAAACGATAGAGTTCAAGAGGGTGTGAAGGTACGAAAATATATGTTCAATTCTTGGATTCACTTCTTCAGTTAGATAATGTAAAAGGAATTATAGTCTATCACAGTATCATCGACAAAACAAAATAGCTGGGAATACATGTAACAGAAAACAAAATAAAATGTCTGTGAAGCTGTCCTGAGAGCGATGACTTGAATTCGTGGAGAGACAAACCATGTTATTGGATGGGAAGATCCAGGATTTACAGAAGCACATGCTCAAACTTACAAATCTCGTGGGATTCCAAATGCATTCTCAAACTCAGTCTGAGATGAGCTAAGACTATCCTGAAAAAAGGCAAATAAAAAGCAAGCACTAGCTTTCCTGCATTTTAAAATGAAGAAATAGGTACTAAGCATGTGTAAAACTAATGCAGAAAAGAGACAGGTCGATGGAACAAGACAATTTAGAAAGATCCAGCTGAGAATGTGGGCATGGGAGTGAACTTACATAAATATCAGAATTTAGCCCATGTGTGTGATAAAGGAGGTTTTTTAAATCTCTGGATCAACTGTGAATACACAAACTATATAGCTGGATCCTTACTTTATTCTTTATGTGAAAACAAATAGGAAATAATGAAATATTCAAATATGAAAAATAAGCTCATAAGCTATTAAAATACAAGTGAATACTCTTAGCCTTGAAGTGGAGGCATGATATCAAAGGGAAACTACAAAGGAATATTTTGTAGATTCAAACACAATTTTTTATAAAATGCTTTTGCATATCGCGGAATAAAGAAATAGAAATGGGAAACTCTATGACCCTGGTATAACAGCTCTCCTATACAAAGGAGATAATACAAATTAATTTAACAAAGGTAAGTTATTAAATTAAAAAGTGACCAAAAGATAAAAACAGGCAGTTGTGGAAGTTGTCAGAATCAAAATGGAGTCGCTTGTGTCAAACCCTAACAAAATGGAGTCGGGAGAGGGTGGAGCAAGCAGTCCTCATGCATACTTTGTTGTGCTATGATTTGGGTGTGGTTTGAGTATCTCAAGTCTTCTGACTGTGTCCTAAGAAGCTAATTGTACAAGTGTACAAATCTGTATTTACTGATGCTGTATGAGGATTTTAAGTTTTTAGTGATTGAGCAATCATTTCCTTTGTGACTTTTTCCTGTTACTTTTATGCTCATGTAGTCTTTCTCTATCCAGAAGTAATGTAAAATTCCCTGATTTTTTTTGTTAACTTTTTGAATATTTTAACAATTACTTGGAAGGGCTTTTGTTTGTCTGAGCTTTTGCAGCACTGTGGACTGAACCTAGGACCTTGTGCATATGGGCCAAGGACTCTATTACTAAGCTATACCTCCAGCTGGAAGCATTTGTAAGTATGTGGTGCCATGGTGTTTTAAATGCATATTTCTCCAAGTTCCCATTTCTTTATAACCATTTGTTAAATAATTCATCATTTCACTTTTGATTTAAGGTGCGTCCTTTATCATATGTTGAGTTCTTTGTATGAGACACATTCTGTGCTCTTCATTCTGCTTTATCAATGTGTCTGCTTATAACTTGTTATACTGCAACTTTTTTTTTTTTTGCGGTACTGGGGATCGAACTCAGGACCCTGCGCTTGCTAGGCAGGCACTTATTCCACTGAGCTATATCCCCAGCCCATATACTGCAACTTTAATAAATGTTAAAATGAAGACATACTTAGTAGTCACTAACAATTACTAATTTCTCCCTTAAATCTCTTCTGTATTCCTCCAAGTTTGTATACTTTCACTAAACAGGCCCATAGAGTTGTGAATGGAGTTCATGAGGCCAGCCATTAATTTGGGAAGACTGGCTTCTCATTTGCAGGGAGCTGGTGGGTCTCTAGGCCTTATCGTCTTCCTCATTAACCCAGCCAGGTGGAAAGACCCAGAGGTGGAAAGTGACCTCAACAGGAAGGTGAGTGCCAGATCCAAGCCTGACTTAGATAAGGAAGTGGCCAAAGTCTCGTCTCAGGAAACAGGAAAACACAAGTGTAGTCCCCATGGGAATCTATAAACTAGTGGCACTCTGGGGCTCAGGCTTATCTCAGCTTTACTCCTGGATAGATTAGCCCCAAGGGGAATTGACAAGTGTTCTGACACTGATCTTTGTCTGGGTGAAGGGCAGGGAAGAGCTGGCTGGAATTGTCATTGGTGTGCCTTGCTTTCCTCTCTTCCACACGGACAAACTGACTGGATAGGAGCTCTGTGAGCCTCTTGAGGCTTCCTCGGAGCCCTGTGGAGTGGCAGGAAGCAGGTAGTCTCAGAACAAAGCCGTTTTAGCTTTGGTTTCTGATGGCTGTGTGGTCCTGGCACACCTCGTTATGTTTCTGATCCTCGTCTGAAATGCCGAGGATGGCAGCTCCCTGATAGGGTTGTTGTTTTTATTAAGTGAAATAATAACACAGAGTTCCAGGACAGGCCTGGTATGGTGTGGTAATGCTCAGAATTGAGGCCGTGAGTAACTGTAATAAAATTATTATTTTGTGGTGGTGGTGAAGATTACAAGAAATACTGGATATAAAATGAATTATTACCCCAAGCTGAATGTAATCACTATGCACTGCAAACATATACTAATACATTTTTTTAAAAGGAGTTTGACTGTATAATCCTGAGCGTAGTTCACTCATATTTGGTTCAGCATAAACTATCCTCTTATTTTCCTTTAAAAAAATATTAGGCATGGTTGTACATGCTTATAACACCAATATTCAGAAAGCTGAGGCAGGAGGATTGCCATGCGTTAGAGGCCAGCTGGGCTACATCGTGAATTCAAGACCAGCCTAGACTGCAGGTGAGACTTTGTCTCTAAAAACATCATACTAAATGGTCAAAAACTGAAAGCTTTCACTCTAAAATCAGGAACAAGATAAGGACATCCACTATCACCATTCCTATTCAATATAGTTCTGAAACATTAGCTAGAGCAATTAGACAACAGAAAAAAATAAAAGAAAAAAAGATAGTAAAAGAAGAAGTTAAACTATTATTATTTGCAAGATACTTTACATAAAGGATCCTAAAAACTCCTGTGAAAGACTTCTAGATTCAATAACCAGATTCAGTTGTGTAGCTTGATACTAAATCAGCACTCAAAAATCAATAGCATTCCTATACCTAAATAACAAATCACTGAGAGAAAAATTAGGAAAACCACACCTTTCACAATAGCATCCAAAAAAATGAAACACTTAGGAATCCATCTAACAAAGGAAGCAAAGGATCTCTACACCAAAAACTACAGTACTCTGAAAAAGGAAATCTGAAGAGGATATCAGAAAATGGAAAGATATCTCTTGCCCTTAAAGAGGAAGAAACAGTATAATGAAAGTGGCTATACTTCCAAAATTGTTATACAGATTTAATCCAATCCTGTTCAAAATACCATCAGCATACCTCATAGAAGTAAAGAAAACATTCCTAAAATTCGTTTAGAACCAGAAGAGATCTAGAATATCAAAAACAATTCTAGGAAACAGAGGCAAGGCAGGGGGCATCACAATCCTTGACTTGAAATTATATTACAGGGCTACTGTGATAAAAACAGCATGGTACAGAACAAAACAATCAGGATCAATGGAACAGATTAGAAAATGCAGAAACAAATCCAAACACATTCAGCTACCTTATCTTTGACAAAGGGACCAAACACATTCACTGGAAGAAAGAAAACCTCTTCAATAAATGGTGCTGGTAAAACTGGCTTTCTACATGAGAAGAGTAAAACCAGACCTGTGTCTACCAACATGCGCTAAAGTAAAATCAAAATGGATCAAAGATCTAAATATAAAACCAGAAACACTAAACTGCTGGAAGACAGAATAGGTAAAACTCTTGAAGACATAGATACAAGCAAAGACTTCATGAACAAAACCCCCACTGCATGGAAAATACTACAAAGAATCAACAACTGTGATCTCATCTTATTAGAAGATTTGCACAGCAAAAGAAATGACAGAGTAAAGAGATGGTTCACAGAGTGGGAAACAATTTTGGCTATTTGTCCCTCAGATGAAGGACTAATATGTAGAACATATAAAGAATTGAAAACACACAGAGAGACAAAAAAAAAATCAAAAAAGAAACTATTATCACAATTTCTGGCACCTGTAACCTATGACTTTTATTGCAGCATATTGTTATTATTGAAGCTGTTTTTGTGGGTGTAGTACCCAGGTGTTCTACATTTTACCTTTGGCCCCTAGGTACAAGGCATTAATTGTGAGCTGTGGAATCAGGGGCCAAGGTTGTCGCTTACCTGCCAGCCTGGTGCTGCTCATGGGATCCCTGGGCCTGGCCCACATGCCTGTGCTCTGGCTCTCAGGGCTGAGGCTTCCGCCTGCACCAGGCTTCCTCTGTCTCAGTGCTGCGCAGTCCCACCAGCACAGGGCCAAGCCTGGCCTTCCCTTGCTGTGGATCCCCTCCCCACTACGGAGTAGGGACAGGAAGCAGTTGTACTTTCCAGTTCTGTTCTATTTTTCCAAATGGTGTCATAGTTGGCAAATCAGGCCACACTACAAGGTGTCTTTCTTCTGATCCGTATGGGTGTTAATATAACCTAACACTTGCTGTTCCCTGTGGCTGGAGGAGTGAATGAAAGAAGGCAGAGATGACATCTGATGTATGTTAGGTCCCAAACTAGGTTGCCAAACAATGTCGGATGCCCAGCTAAATTTGAATTTCAAATAAACAATGAGGAATTTTTATTTTATTTTATTTTATTTATTTATTTTTTTTTCTTTTTTGGCGGTACTGGGGATTGAACTCAGGACCTTGCGCTTGCTAGGCAGGCGCTTATTCCACTGAGCTATATCCCCAGCCCCCAAAAAACTTTTTTTTTTTTTTTTTTTGGCGGTACTGGGGATTGAACTCAGGACCCTGCACTTGCTAGGCAGGCACTTATTCCACTGAGCTATATCCCCAGCTCCTAGGAATTTTTAATATTTATATTTTGTGATCTTGGGCATTGAACCCAGGGCCTTATACCTGCTGGGCAAATGCTCTACTATTGAGCTTCATTCCCCAACACTCTGAAAGTATGACAACTTTTAAAAACAGGGTCTCTCATTTGCCCGGGCTGGACTTGAACTTGTGATTCTTCTGCCTCAGCTTGCTAAGTAGCAGGAAATTGGTAAATCTAATTACATTCCAAATATCCTCAAGATATTCTTATACTAAACAAATTATTTCCTGTTTTTCTGAAATTGAAATTTAACTGGAAACTCTGTACTTGTATTTGCTGAGCCTGGCTCCCCTGAACCCAGCAAACACTATTCTCTTCCCTCCTTACTGTAAGTGTGAGCATGTAACCTGATCATTTCCCTGTTCTCTTTGATGATCTCATTCCATCCTGTGAATTCATTCAACCAACACAAGCTTGCTGGGCAGGCGCAGAAGGTACACAACAGCAGATGAACAAATGTTGGCAGGTGTTTCTGGCTTGGGCTTCACTTATGAAATGGCCTGAAAGGACTGTTCCAGTGTGAACTGCTGGTGTCACGGTGGGCACTCAGTTCGGGCTTCTTTTCAGCCTGGAAATGCCTGGGGGACAGCACTTGATCTTTTTCAGGACTTTACTGTATATGTATCACTGCTTCTGGGTCTCCAGGAAGGGCTGGTGGTTTAGGGAAGCCCCAGGTGATACTCAGCTCAGGGGAGAAGCCAGGTATCAGCACCCCAGGCTGGCCAAGCTGCCTCCCACCTCACATCCCTCCTGGCCCTGCGCATAGCTGTCTCCCAGACACCCGCCCTGAGTTCTGGCTCCCTGAAGGCAGGGGCCTGTAAGCCTGCCTCTGGGAAGTGCCTTCTGGGGATGTGAGGGGACAGGGTAGATGGTAGCTCTGCCCCCAACTGCAGTTTCCCTGGGGTGCTGTGTCTGCCGAGTCCCCAGCTCAGGGAGAGGGACCTTAGAGCTTGTGCTGTCCATGCAGTTACTCCCTGGTTGGGCAGCCTGCTGAAGCCAAGGAAGGCCTCAGCTTGGGGCTGTGGTTCCTGCTACAAAGGGTAAAGCCATCCCCCCTGCCCAAGTTGGGATGGTGGAAACGAGCAGACAGGTGCAATGGAAGCTGCCTTCTTGGGGTGCTTGGAATGGAAAGGAAAGGACCTGGCAGAGCTCTGCTCATCTACAGGAGGGGAGAAAGTACCCAGCTTGAAGGTTAGAAAGGCTGGAGTTCAGGAGCCTTGCATGTGTATGGTGAGCTGCGTTCACTGCAGAGAGGAAAAGAGGCCCCAGGGCTTGGGCCTGGAGTCAGTGCTGCCATGGACACCTGTGTGCCCGGCTTGCCCTCTGCAAATTCAGCATAGTGACGTGCCAGCCTCCTGGGGGTGCTGTGAAGAGTTCAGTCCAGTGCCTAGCCCGGAGGAGTGAAGCAGAGAAGGGCTGCTGTGAGTGGGGTCGACATGGCTTCCCTTGAGTGTGTGGAGAGTCCCACAGCACTGTGCTTTGTGTAGATGTCCTGGGGTGGGTGGCAGGCTGGGGGCCCTCACGTGCCCCTCGCCCTGGCCTCCAGGAGGTTCTTGTGTGCGTGGGTGGGTGCGTGCATGTGGAGTGTGGAGGGGGTGCGATTACCTCACAGGCTCCCTCAGAGCCACCTGATCCTTGCAAGCTGAAGACCTGTCCCTGCAGAATACCAGCTAGCAGGCACGCCCAAAAGACAAAGCCAGGGCAATTTTGTTACACCTGCGGAGGGCTGATGATTAAGTTAATGGTTGGCCTGTCCTTAGTTCCAGATGACTTTGCATCCGTGTGATGTAGGAACTCAATAGCAGCCACTCCTCCCTGCTTCTGTCCCCTTGACTTAGAGACACCTGGAGAAACTGCCCTCAGACATTGACACATGAGCATCTTAGAAATGCAAAGAAGGGAAGTGACAGTTTTGGGTGAAATAAGGTTTGAGCTGCTCTGTAAACGCCACTGCATTTAATCTTCATAAGATGCCTATGGCATAGATAGTTTTTATCAGTTCAGAGACATGGACACACAGAGGTTAAGCAGCTCCCCCAGGGTCACAGAGCTTGTAAGTGGGGGTTCCAGGTTCCCGTCCGAGACCAACTCTGCAGCTGCCTTCTCCAGGTACCAGCAGGCTTTAAGGTACCACTCTGCCTTCCGGGCCCACAGAAGGCAGAGCAGTACAACAACCCTGGGACTCTCTCTCGATCAGGAGGCTGCCACCTCTGTATTCACCCAGACACAGCTGGCCATGACCTACCTGCAGGGTAACACAACCTACCTTTCGGTGCTAACATCTGAAAGTCTATCAAAGACAAGGTTAAAAACACCCAGCCCACAATCTCCCAAGCGAGTGGACAGACAAAGGCATAAATAAAAAATGAGACAATGGAATATGATTTCAGGGCTTTCAGGAGGGACTAATTCCTTTCCAGCTTTTATATTCTCTGGATTTGCCAAAGACTTTTCTGGGTCGCCCATTTTTAGTAGGTTTTTCAAATAAGGGAGGGGGGATATGGAAGAAAATGCAGGAATCTGGGCAGGACTCGGGAATCCTTTCAAGGACTCCTCCAAGTACTATTATGTTAATTTAGGAGAGCTATGTTATCTCTGGGAAGGCCTTCACAGCAGGGCTGCAAGCCATAGTTTCCTTAAAGTTAATAGAGGTAGGAGCCAGATGTCCCCAGCTGCGTTCACCTTGTCCTTGAGGCATCACAGCATCACAGGCCAGTATAGGCCTCAGCAGGGACCAGAGACTCATAGAGGTTCATTTACTATGAATCAGCTGCCCATCTGCAGACAAGGTACCTAAGCTTCAGACAACTCCCAGGTAAACATGAAAAGCCAATTGGTTAATATTAAACCCTGCTCAGCCACTTTGTAGTGGTCCCCAGCAAAAGTCTGCGCCATGCCCCCAAATCCATAGATTGAGATCCTACCCCTTAGGCGATGATGGTATTAGGAGGTGGTCGGAGCATGGGGCGCAGTCCTCAAGCATGAGATCGGTGCTCTTACAAAAGAGGGTACCCCTCACTCCCTCCGCTATGTGAGGACGTAGCAATAAGGTGCAGCTATGAACCAGAAACAGCACTCATCTGAGACAGAACCTACTTGCCCCTATCTTGGACTTCCAGCCTCCAGAACTGTGGCAATGATTCTCCGCTATTTGGAAATACTCAGTGTTTAGCAGCCTGAAGATACGGAGTGGGCGCGCAAACCAAGTCCCAGGACCTCCTGGAACCACTTCAGCTGCCTCCCTGTTGACATCAACAGCTCTTTGTGTCAGCTCAGGTGTGTGTCAGGGCCCAGTTCCCCCTGCAGAATGCTGGTGCTGGGTTCGGGGAGGCAGGGCCACGAGCATGTCACACAGGCTGGAGCCTGCAACATAAACCTTCCTGGGAAGGAAGGCTTATGTTCGACACAGAAAATGTGCTTATTCCTGTGTCTTACGTCTGAGTCCACCATTGCCTTCTGCTTTGTAAAAAAAAAAGTCCTTGTGTGCTGAGGACCAACTTGACACTGTATAAGCAGGCAATAATTAACATTAATAAATTGGCATAAAAATAAATTGAGAGTCTGTCCCAGGCCTACAGGACTTGTGGCGAGACCTCTGGCTGGTTTAAGGACAGATTAATCTTTAATTCAATAGCCAGAGCCATGCCCCGCAAACAGTCTGTGATGTTCTGGCGCCTCAAAGCAAGATAACATGGCAGCTGAGGACTTGACTTAGGCAAACTCCTCCTAGCTCAGTAGTCAGAGGTAGCGGACAATCAGGTTACTGGTTAACCCTTATTTGTTCCTGTGTGATTTTCCAAAAATGCATTTTTCCTCAATTACTGAACCTTCACCATGTCAGCAATTGACCTCCACTGCTTCCTGTAGCATAGCAGCACACCCCTACCAAGCTGTGCACCTACTAAAAGCCAAAGATACATGGTCCTAGCCCATCACTGGGCTTTGACCATCCTGGTGTCCCTTGTAAGTAAAATATGTGTTTTGTACATGTTTTATTCTGTGTTGTCGTGCCTCTGAGCAGAAGACTGGTGGCACTAAGCCTGGCCCCGATACCTGTGGGGTCAGTAATAGTGTACTACACTGTGAACTTATTTTCTAATCTCTTTTTTCTTTCCTTAGGAGAACAGTCAAGACTTTCCAGTTGTCTGTCTTTTTTTTTTTTTTTTTTTTTTTTGCGGTACTGGGGATCGAACTCAGGACCCTGCGCTTGCTAGACAAGTGCTTATTCCACTGAGCTATATCCCCAGCCCCCCAGTTGTCTGTCTTATACCTAGTGCTTAGAACAATATGTGATCCTCTTTCCACACTTCTCCTGTCTCTCTCTCTCTCACACACACACACACACACACACACTTCAGAGGAATGCTAGATCATCCATGCAGAACTTGCTAAGAAGTGTCCAAACTGGTCCTGCAACTCCAGGTCTTAGCCCATTATCCTACCTTCAGCCTAGATCTAAAAAAGGACTAAAGATCACGCAGATAGTTGAGGATTTCTTTAATGAGAAAGAACGTGCCGCACCTTCAGGACCTGAGCATTAAACTGTTTCTTGAGAGTGGCATACACTTCCCCAATTGTTGGGCCAGGGCCAGAATGTGTCATTGGGGACCGAGGCAACATGGCACCTTATGATGTGGCTTGAGGGTCTTGAAAACCCCCAGCTGAAGATTTGTGCCTGCAGAGAGGAGAGCCCAGCAGAAAGACCCTCTGTGGGGTGTCCATTTGAGAGGGAGCTGAGACATGGCAGGAAGATAGCTTACGGCATCACCCACGTGGCCTGTGTCAGGGACTGGGGTATGGTGGGGATCCCCAGCAGGGTGGCTTGTCAAAAACCCACAAAAGGCCCCGCCCAGGGATGGGAAAGGAGTGTGCCTTAGACACTTGCTGAATAACAGCTTCCCAAAGACATATACAACCTAATTCCTGGAATGTGGGAAAATGCTCTTTTCTCTGAGAAAGGTGGCTTGGCAGATGCGATGCAGGATCTTGAGATAAGGAAATTATCCTGGGTTATGCGGGTGGGCCTGGAGTGATCTGAAGGCTGTTATTAGAGAGAAAGCATGAGGATGGACTCCAAAGCCAGACAGGAGAGAAGATGCTATGCTGCTTGCCTTGCAGATAGGGGAGGAGCTCATGAGCCAAGGATTAAAGTGGTTTCCAAAAGCTGAAAAAGCCCATGAAGAAGATTCCTCCTCTAGAGCCTCTGGAAGGAGTGTGGCTCTGCTGGCCCGTTTTAGACTTCTGACTCCCAGAGCTGTAAGAAAACAGTCATTTGAAGCCTTTGACTTTGAGGCAATTTGTCCCAGCAGCCATAGGAAATGAACATGCCTTCCACAATGCAGAGGCCCTCAGATGCCAGGGCTTTTAAAATACAGGACACTAAAGTATTGCAAGGGACATATTTAGATGGGTAAACTGTTCACTGGGAAGCCCAGGCATGTAACTCTGTGGTACAGCTCTGTTAGCACTGAAAGAAAAAAAAAAAAAAAAGGTAAGGAAGCAAGAAGGAACTTCCCTGGGAACCCCCTTTTCTATTGGCTACATCTGGTAACTCTGGGCTGGACAGGGGTGGAAAACCCGTCAGCTTATTCACAGGACACTTGTACCCTTTGCTTCTATCTCTCCTTCCTGGCCAGACATGGAAAGCTGGGAACTGGAGTCTCCTGGAAAGGTTGCATGAAAATTTCCCAAAGCAGAGCTCTTGTCCAAATCCCAGGTGGCAACCACCAGATTGGCCACAGGGAATAGGGTCACTGGAACACCTCTCTCCACCTGGGCTTGCTTGACGTAAACTGTTGCCAGCAGCTTCAATCTGACTCACTCTCAGCCCGACCTGTTTATGGAATGCTTTCACTACAAAAGCTAGAGATAAGAGCGGAGAATTATCCACGTATAATCCCCACAGGGGCAGGACGGCCAAACCCTCTCATTTGACCTGTTGTCCACAGCACTGGGGTGGGTGTGCATTGACCAAATGAAGGGGAGTGTCTGATGGCCTCACTCCTTGATTTTAGCGGTAATTACCAAGTGGACGGGGTGGGGGTGGGGTGTGACCGAAAGCTGAGAAAGGTCCACAGAGGGCCAGGCAGCTGACTAGGGGTGAGTGAAGTCCCCCCGGAGACCCCGTTCTAACTCTGCTTCTGCTCTGTGACACTTATGGGTGAGTCGGCTACCTGGGAGGAGTGAGCACTGTGGAGAGTATGCTTGGTTCCGTGGGGAGAGCTGGGACTTGCCATACAGACCTGGATTGGGATTTCTACAAGAGGAGAGGAGGCTGAGTTCGTTCCTAGTGATTCAGGCTGTGCTAACCTGGCCTGGGCCTGTGGAGCCACCAGAGGCCCCCCAGCCACCCCAGACCTGCTCCTGCTGACTCCTGCTGTGTGGGCGCCCAGGGGCCCCATGTTGTCAGGGTGGTGGCTAGCACTGATCCTGCTGAGTGGCTTGTCTGCAGCCCCCCGGGAGCCCTCACTCTTCCTCAGTGTCTCCAGCTGAGGAGGAAGCCAGTTGGGGATGAACAGTCCCTCAGTGACCCTGCCATGGTCACCTGCTGCCTGGCTTGGACTGTAGTCACTGAACACAAAGCCTTGAGGGGCCCTAGAGGTGGCCCTGGGTCCTGCTTGGCTGACATACCTGTTCCTGCCTGGGAGAGAGCTGCTGTGAGGGCGGGTGTGGGCCTTTTCTGGGGTGCGGTGCTCTCCTCAAGCTCCCTTTGCTCCATCTGCAAGGAGAGAAGACACAGTCCATGCCCTTAGATCGTGGGTATCTCCCTGGAGATCTGACTCCTGGCCATTAGGACCTGGCTGGGTGCAGCTGGCTGGCTTCTCTGTTCTCCTCACCTCCTCAAGGTGAAGGAAGCCCTGGATTCTGGGGACTTTCCAGGGCTGGCAGGACCAGTTTAGGCCAAGCCAGGATCTGTAATGGGGTAAGCACTGGGTCAGGGCCACACAAGGCCACAGGGCAAGACAAGGTGAGGAGGGAGGGGAGGCCCTGCACTGGGCTCTGCCTTAACCCTGGTGGGGGCGGGGCCAGCGCAGGGCCTGCAGGCAAGCTGCTTTGTGCAGGTGGAGTGGGCTCTCAGCTGCCCTGAGAATCAGGATAAAGTGCATTTACCAATAAGCTCTGCAGCGCATAGGCCTTTGGGATGTTATGTCGCGTTTGCTGACATCTGACGTGCGAAACTATACAGCCATCTTCGTCTCCGTCCTTTGCTATGATCACCTGCTGAACCACCTGCAGCACAGGGGCGGGGCTGGCAGGTTAATAAATATGCACGTTTGGGCTTCAGACTACCTGGATGCAAATCCTGATTTTGTCCCTTGCTCACTGGGGGACTTTGAACAAGTGACTTACCCTATTTGTGTGTCAGGTTTTTCATCTGGAAAATGATGCTAATAATAATACCAACATTACAGCATTGCTGTAGTCAGGGAAGAACATCTGGATTTTTTTTTTTTTTGAGACAGAGTCTCACTGTGAACCTTGGCTGGCCTCAAACTCCTGATCCTCCCTCTCAGTCTCCTCGGTACCTTTAATACAGGGGAAGCCCTCGAAACAGGGACTGGCACGAGGAAACTCCCAGTTGGTGTTAGCTAGTCTTGCTTCACCTCACTAGTTCAAGAACATAAGTTTCCCTCCCTTGTGGTGGCTTTGCTGGAAAATACTTTGTGAGCAGTGTGCCAAGTTCCGCCACTTGGCTATAGCTACCCAGACAACTATGTTGGGACAGATCCTGAGGCGACATCTAAACCCAGCACGGGATGTGGGCAGGGTCTGCCGTGGGGAGGAAGTAGGGCATAGTGGCGTGGGTGCCACATTGGTTCCCATTCCCGTTTTGTGACTTGTCCTGTCTGAAGGGCTTTCCCCTCTTTCCCCACTCTTCTCTTTTTCTACCGCTCTTCCAGCCTTCCCCTCCCCATCTACCTTTGCCGCTGTGGGCTGTCCCCATCTCTAGATGCCAGTGGCCACTCTGTGGAATCCGGAGCCTGTTCCCAGTGCAAACCTTATGGGTTTTTGTTTTGAGAAAGCAAAGTCCACATGGCCTGGCGTTGAGGCTAGTGCTGAGCTTGGTGGGGCACCTGCAGGGCCTCTGTGTGCACAGCAGGGTGAGCTGGGAGAAACCACGATACTCTCCCCAATGGCGGTGAGGCCGCTCTGGGCCCAGCCACTGGGATCCATCAGTGCTTGCCATGGGAACTTCCCACAGCCCCAGCAGCCCCTGACTCTTCATCCGCACAGCCCAGGGCCTTGTGCTGAGACATCTCTTCTCCTACTCTCTTCAGTCCTTTCTGCCTGAACACAGGGACTCAGCACAGGTCATCTGCGGCATCTTCATGGCCACCCTGGTTTGCAGTCCCTCCTACCAATTTTTGTGAGCTGGGCTCTGTCTTGAGTTGAAGGGACGTGGATTTGAATTCTTTGCACTTTCCACTCTAGCATCATAACCTAGGTATGTTGGTTAAACTCTCTGAGTCTCATGGTCCTTGTCTATAAAGGGCAGCATAATCTCCATCTGAAGTTTAGACTCTCCATCTGTATGAAGGTAGGTACCAAAATATACTACTGGGACGTCAATACCTCTGCAAACCCACATCTCTTTGTAACTGTGAATATCTTAAAATATTGGCTATGCTTGCTGCTACTTCAAAATTATGGCAGATGTTAAAATCTCCTCCTATAATTTGTTATTTAGTGAAGTAATAATGAAGCATTTATTCTGGCACCAACATTTCCACTGAATAAGTGGATTTCTTTGAATACTGTATATTTTGCTTTTTACATCTGTGAATGTTATCCTCGGCAAAAGTCCATAGGCCTCCCTCAACTGCCAGAGGAGTCCATGGCACAAAAAAGGATTCTGAACCCACCGAGTGTGGAGGCAGCCCCCACACCACCCTCACTTTTGATGCCAGCTGTAAGTATGGGGGCCCAAGACCACTCTCGGGGTTGTTAAGGATGCTAGAAGGACTTGCAGGGTCTACTGAACACTGTTACATTTGGGGTGATGGCGTGGACAGTATGCTGGAGTGAAGCTTTGGTGGGAAGCTCTTCCCAGAATGTCCCCTTTCTTGACAATCTGTGTTGCTATCCTGCAAAGCTCGCCTGAGCCTTGCTATCGAGTATACTAGACTCGGACGGGTAGATACAGCGGAGCACGTGCCTGGCTGACCTTTCACCTCCAACCCTTCCAGTACTGCAGCTGACACCATGTGGCACCTAATATCACACTGCTGAGCTGTGCAGTGTGGTCCCAGACACCCAAGGCCACACCTCGGTCTGAGTCGGGCTAATCCTTTTGTACGCACACTGTGCTCTCAATGCAGCTGTGGAGCTGCAGGACTGGGGCAGCAGGAGGTGGGGGCAGGGGGCAGTGGGCGGCCAACACACTGCTGAAGCTACTAAAACACCACTTAGGAGATTTTTTTTTTTTGGTACTTTGCAAAGACAATGTAGACTTCATTGCTTCCAGCATCAAAAGAATAATGTCAGTGATCAAAACTGTCTCTTGGCTTAGTAACTAAGGCTTTGAAAGTGTATTTCCATCTGTTGTCTCATTTAACCCTCAAAAGAGGCGGAAAGCAAGGGCATCATTAAGCTTCTGAGATGCAGGAGCCCCAGAGTAGGGGTCCTCTCGGTCATGGATAAGCAAGGAACAGGACAAGGACAGTGACAGCCTCGTCCCACACCCTGCTCTGCCCGGCTCCTCTCCTGGGTGCTTCAGATAGAGTCTGCTCTGTGGCCAGGGAGCTCAGCAGGTGTTCTGCAGACTCAGGTCTGTGGTAATGCCAGGGTGGTCTGCTCTGGAATGCACCGCAGGGGGCAGTTCCGTGAGTTCACCACCCTGCTGTGACTGGTGGACCCGGGGAAGCTCCCGGCTCCAACATGCCTTGGCTCATTGAAAGCAAGCTGTCATCTGATGTCATGAGCTCACCCTGAAGTGTGGTGTGAGTTACATGCCCTCCGTATCAGTGCAAGAAGCCACTCTTCGAGGGTGTATCCCCGAGGGGTCTTCCCCAGGGTGCAGCTGGGTCCACGCAGTTTTGTGCTGTCCCTGTGCTCATGAGTCTGCTCGCGTGTAACCCGCACGGGAATTGCTGTTTTATGGGGGTCCCCGGGCCTCTTTGCAGGGAGCCATCTTCTTCTGCTCCCCATCCAAGCCTCTACCTTTTGGTGCTCACCTGACTAGCCAGAGGCTCCACGGGCAGGACCCGCCCTGTTCCTGCCTGTGTCTTGGTGCCTGCCCCAGAACCTGCCTAACGTTTGTTGAATGAATACATAGAAACACATCTGTGGGGTCACTCACTGATTTAGGCTCTGGGGCAACTTTTTTCTCGAGTGGCTCTGGAGGCCAGAAGTCCAAACTTGAGTGGCCATGCATCCTAGGCTTGTGGCTGTAGCCTCTGCCTCTGTGACCATATCCTCTTTTCTTCAGTGTGTGTGAAATTTCTCTCTGCTTCACTCTCACAAGGACACACGCAAGGCCTGTAGAGAAGGGTGAGGGAGGGAAACGGGATATAAAAAGAACTACGATGTGTAATGCTCATGTACCAGCTCCCAGCGAGGAATGTAGTCTTTAACCACTGCTAAACCGGGCATGGTAGTACACACTTTTAATCCCAGCACTCCCAGGAGGCTGAGGCAGGAGGGTTGCTTGGGCTACATGATGAGTTTAAGGTCAGCCTAAACTACACAGAGAGACCCTGTTTCAAGAAATGACAAAAAAATTATTATGTATTAATAAAAGTAAAAATTAACAAAGATTTACAAGCTGAGCTTGGTGATACACACCTGTGATCTCAGCACTCAGGAGGCTGAGACAGGAGGATCTTCTCTAGTTTGAGGTCAGCCTGGGCTACCTAGTGAGTTCAAGGCCAGTTTGAACTATACAGCAAGACCCTGTGTCAGAACAGAGCAACAAGAATCGCACCCAAGGCAGAAACTCAAGACAGGAAAGAGAGAGGCAAGAGAGACAGCGCAGGCACAACCGAAACGCTCCCTCTGCCCGTGAGGACACTGAGAGACCGGCTGCCAAGTACCCCGTAGATGCCACAGAGGCTCCGCACCTTTGCGCTCAAGCATAAGAGTAAAAAGCCTTGCTCCTTAACGCCAGCTGCTAAGGCCTCCTTTCTGCTTGGGGTGGCATCACAGCACCATGTCTCTGGCACTGAGCCCAGCCAGCTGCCCATGCCCTCAAAGGGGAGGGCAGTGCACGGGGCCCCACGCACCCTCTCCCCCTCGTGTCCAGTGGGGGAAGACACGTGCCCCACCCGCTTGCCATTCTGGGAAAGAGGCGGGTGACAGGGGACTGTGGTTCACAGGGAAGCCACCCCGCCCCGTGGGAGCCGGTGCTACAGTGGAAAGTGTGAGAGCTGGGACCGCCCACCCCTTCAGCCCCTCGAGTGGGTCTCCTGGGCTCTGCCCAGGCGGCTTCTGCTCACACTCGGTGAGAGCAGAAGGAGGGGGCTTCCTGAGGCCTGTCCTCACCAGGGCCTGGCCTGGGGAGCCCTTTGGGGGACTTAGCTCTTCCTGGGAGCCCCCCACCGCTTCACCTCTGGCTGCCCCCTTTGTTCCCCAGCCCTGTGTGTGAATGGTTGGGAGGGCTGAGTCCCTGGGAAGGCTGGGTGGGGACTCTGAAAACCTCTGCCTTGACTTGTGGGGCGATAAGGGAACCCCACGTCATTTGGAAAGGCCAGAGGTCAGATAAAGACCAGGAAAGGAAGATCTGGCCTTGCGCTGGTGGGTGAAAGCCAGGGCGGGAAACAGCTCACGGGAGAGATAGGAAGGCTGGGGTCTGCATTTAGCACGCGAATCTGCGCTCACCCCATCCGCATCACCAGCTTGCTGGGGTGCCCTCGGCCTCAGTGGTTTTGAGTCGTGTTTTCTTTTTCTGTTTTCATTGCTGACCTGGGGGACTGTACTAAAGGCCAGCGGGAGGCAAGTGCCTCCTCTCTGGGCCTCTATTTTGAGACTGGGTTTTGCTAAGTTGCCCAGGCTGGCCTTCAACTTGGGATCCCCTTGCTTCAGCCTCCTAGAAAGCTGGGATTATAGCTATTACAAGCCTGTACCACTACGCCCAGCCTGATTAATTTTTGGATTTATTGTTTTTAGGGACCTGTGCAATCCAGAGCTTTTGTTCTCTAGTCTGCAGCTTGTCACCGGGGTCGCTGACCTTCCAGAGAGCGCCCAGGTAAAGCAGGAGCACAACTGCGGGTAACCCTGACCCTGGAGACCCAGGTCCCTGCTGACTCTTGGCCGGACAGAGCTGAGGTGTGTGGGGGCGCAGATGCTGCTTCCGCCTCCCTGCAGTCCTGGCTGTCTCGCCTGGATGGGCTGCCCTCCTTCATGCTCAGTCTTCCGGGGTCCTGGGCAAAGGCTCTGCCCTGTCCTACGCAGGTCCTGTTACCTGCTGTGTCCCCAAGGGCACTGAGAGCCGTGGTGGGGCCCTGGGTTTCAGGTGGCCTGGCCAATTCTGCCCTGGATCCGAGTTTTCACAGAGAACCTCCTGGTTACACCTGGCATCTACATCAGATTAGAGTTTTCCCTTCCTCAGAAATGGCTTGGGCTCCCAGGTGCTGTCCCTGACCCATGTAAAGGGGCAGTGAGCTGGAAGCGAGGCTGCCCTGTGGGGCTTCTTCCTGGTGGTGAAACGGGCAGGTGAACCAGGAAGGTGAGCCCAGCCAGGGTGAGGGTGATGTGTTCAGGGCTGGCTTCACACAATGGCATTTCCAAACGCCCCCTCCGACCTCAAGGCCTTGGAGCGTGCCCTCGTCTTTCTCCTCTGCCTGGGATGGGCCCCTGCTTACCTTCTTCCCTGAGGCCCTCCCCTCCTTCCAATAACTGCTTCTATTCCACAGTCTCTTGCCTGATTTCCTGTCATCACCCTGCCATAGGCCAGCCAGTGTCTATCCTGCTCCTTGTGTCTCCGGGTGCCCAGCACATAGTAAGTGCTCAGTAAGGTTTATTGAGTGAATGAGGGAAGCTGTTTCACAGAAGAGGAACTGGCAAACTTTATCAGGGGGGAACCTGGGAAGGCTTTCCGGAGCAGGTGATGACTTAGTTGGGTTTGAAAAGAAGAACGAAAGATCGATCCGGGCAGTGGCAGTTGCATGCCACAAGGCTCAGAGGTGACAGAGCGAGTGGGGAACTTGATTGGGGAAGGTGCAGGAAAGCGGGGCCTGCTCATGGGGGGCCAGCGGTGGTTTCAGAAGCCAGGACCCATGGATGAGGAGGAGCATCCCCTGGCCGGCGTGTTGCAAAGACAGTTCTGGTGGCTGTGTACCGAGGACTGAGGCTCCAGACCGGGGTCAGGAATCCAGGTAAGAGGCCCCATGATGTACCCGCACCCATAAGAGTGACAAGGTTGAAGCCATACAGTGCCCGGGAAGAGGAGGGGAAGGGAGGAGCTGGAGATTTCAAGCTAGAGTATCGGGGCTTGGGGACAAATTTGGTGGGGGAGAAAGAGTAGCGGAAGACGATGCCAGTAACCCAAGCCGCGGCCTCGAGCGGAGCTTGACGGCCACTGGGAGGGGAGGGGCTAAGTCAGGTCTGCTGTAGATCCCTTGGGACTTTTCCAGCCCAGACTACAGCGAGGGAGCGGTCAGAGCAAGAGGTGCAGATTCGGGCTCCCGGACATGTGCATGAATTAAAATCATAGGTGAAGGAGACTGCCAGGGACAGGGTGCGGAGCAGAGCAGGAGTCTTAGGGTAAGACCCTCGGAAGCAAAGACTCACAGTCCCCTGAGAGGAGAAGGACACCAGGAAGGAGTGAGCAGAGAGGCCAGGGAATCAGAGAGAGGGGCTGACGCGGAGGTGCCACTGGGGCTGCGGTGGCGCCCAGCCGCTGGCCCTCCGGCCTCCTTCCCATCCACTTCAGAGAAAGACTTTAGGTCATGGAAGCTCTAATTCCCCTCGCCATGGCTGGCTTGGGAGTGCACCTGTGGCCCACTAGGAACAAGGAAGTATGATGCCCCGGAGCTAGCAGTTGAGAAGCAGCCATCAGGAAGCTCCGTCAGGCAGCTGTGCGCCAGGTGTGCGGGGGAATGCTGCTGTACTAAGACTTGGAATTGGCTTTACTAGGGAAGCCTGCAGCTGTGGGAGACCACACGAAGGTGCATGGTCCCTGCTGGGGTGAGCCTGTCAGGCCAGGCTGGGTGGGACCCTCAAGCTGTGCTAGCTGTGTGCCCCTGGGCAGGAAGGGACCAGCCTTGGGAAGCTCCCCTACCCACAGCAGATGTGAGGAGGGTGGTGGCCTGAGCGTGCTTGGCTCAGGTTTCTGCTGGAGTCAAAACTTGGGCGGTGGCAGAAGCTGGCCAGAAGGCCTGCCTGACTCACAAGGAAGTTCACAGGGTGAAGCATGCAGCAGCCTGCAATATAGACCACAGGGCTGGAAATAGCAGGCCAGAGGGCTGTGGCTGGCCTTCTCCAGGGACAGCATTCTTTTTAGTTCAACTAGCAGCCATGATTTGTGGTCACTTTGGTGTCTTTGGAAGGGCGTAGAAGCCCCTGGAGAACTTGGGAACCTCCAGGCCCCTTCACTACTGGTGGCCAGACTGGGCGGCCCTGACCTTGGACCTTGATTTTTATGATGGCCCAACCTAGAAATGGGAATTGTTTGTGGCCTCTTCCCATAGAATCAGAGGATGCACCTGCCTGACTCATTAAGTCAGAGACCATAAGGCCAGGACATCTCTTCTTCAACATAATGGGAGAAACAGAGCTCAGCAAGGGAATACTGTCAAATCAGGAGGAGGAAGGAACGGGAGCTAGCCACGATTGGAGGCCTGGGATGCTGGTCAGCACCCAGAACATTCCAGAACATTCTGGCACATTCCTGCAAGGCCACATCCTTGGGAGAGCCCTTCTCCTTTCTCCCTCCATCCTCTCGTCTCTCTGAGTGTCTCCTTGGCTTTGAGTCTCTTCCTGGCCACCACTTGTGCCTGTGTCTCTATCGCATACGCTCACACTCCCTCACCTACAGTGTCACCCCCACCTTGCCTCACACACACGCGCAGCCAAGGCCTGGCTGCACTGCGGTCCCGCTGCCAAAGGCCCGGTTAGAGCACCATAGTCAGGTAGCCTGAGTCCTTTCTCCCCAAGGGCATCTCCGGGAGACCACGCAACCCCTTTGGGCCCCGGTGTACTTTTTCTCTCACCGTTTGTTTGTTTGTTTTTTGTTTTTGAGATCAGGTGCTGGGCTGGAATCCTCTTACCTTGGCTGCCCAAGTAGCTAAGACTCCTGTGCCCAGCAGGTCATCATTATTTTAAATCTAAAAAGTGGGTGTTTTGTTTGCTCTCCTGATTACATGTGGGTTCTGTGGCATGAACTCTCTCCAAAGAGGACAATGAGGATCATGAGGATACTGATGCTGACAGCACGTGCTGTTTTTTAGGCTCTGTTCTAAGTGCCTTCATGTATCAGTGCTGCTCTACAACAGCCCCATGAGATGGTACTCTTATGCCTGTTTCACAGGTGAGTAAAAGGAGGTACAGAGAGGTTAAGCTACTTGTCCAAGGTTGCACAGCAGGTAAATATCAGAGCTGGGTTTCAAATCTAGCATCTGGGTCCAGACTCCGCCTCCTTATGCTTGTTTTCCTGATGGCCTCGGGAATATTTTCCTTTCTAAACTTTTCTGGGGTGGCCTGGTAGAACGATGTTGGTACTTCTCCCATCGAAGTACTAACCAGGTCCAGCCCTGCTTAGCTTCTGAGATCAGACGAGATTGGGTGCATCCAGAGTGGTGTGGCCATAGACTTTCCTCAGTACTTGTGGGAAAATATTTACAGGCTTAGGCATGCAGACAGTGCCGGGGGAGGTCATCCGGGCTTCAGGAGGGATTGTCCCGGTCCTGAGAGCCTGTGACCCTTTCCCTGGGGCCCTTCTGAGGGAGGTGGGGGTCCCTATGATGATGGGGGCTTTGATCCAGGGCTGCATTAACCATCCGTATGTGTGGTTTTGCCGCCCATTGCATCTGTTTTTGGAGAGCGACGCTTCACAGCCCACACACCAGGCCTGCGCTTGGCCAGCCCCGTTCTCTCTGGTCTCTGTGTGACCAGGTTGTGTGTTGACTTTGTGGCTGCTGTCTTTGTCTCAGTTGTAAAAGGAGAGTTCAGGTGGGAAGAGCCCTCGAGTCGCTCGTTCCTTCAATAGGACGCCGCGCTGCTCAATCTGGGGGACCCCCAGGATGGGCGTGATGTGCTGATTACTCCGGGGTCCCCAGCATGAACATGGTGTGCCCTGGCTGTGGGAATCTTGGGGTCCTGTAGAGCCACTCTCCATGCACAGTCACTATGTGCCACAGCCACGTGTACACATGCATGCGTATGTGTGTGTGTGTGTGTGTGTGTGTGTGTGTGTGTCTGCTGCGTCCAGGACGAAGACAGTGCTCTTCACATAGCAGACAATAAGTGCACAGACCCTGCCCCCCAGGCACAGAAATACAGTGATTTATATGAGGTCATTTCTTTTTCTGTACTAGGACTTGAACCCACGGCCTGCACATACTAGGCCAATGGGTTACCTCTGAGCTCCAACCTGACCCATTTTTATTTTGAGGCAGGATCTCACTGAATCACTAGGTTGCCCAGGATCCTCCTGCGTCCTTGTCCCGCATAGGAGGGTGCGGGGGGAGGCGGCCTGAGGCTGGCGGGCAGCTCCGCTCCACCCTCACTCAGGGCCCCGGCGTGGCCTTCGTGGCCCCTCTGCTCCACCACGCTGCAGGGTCTGTCCTCTTCCATGTGGCTGGAGCCCAGCGAGGACCTCCCGGGGATTCCAGCCCGTGCGAAGGGTGAGGACAGGGCGGAGGGACACGCAGACCCACAGGCGGCTCACATTTCCTGTTGGCCAGGGCTTGGACATCTGGCCATGCTTGGTTACAGAGGAGGTGGGGAATGTAGTCCATGGACAGATGTGGAAGGAAGGGGTAACGGGATCATAACCCTGCCTACACCACAACCAGTCAGGCTGTGGCGTGTGAACAGAGTACTGTCAGGTAGAAATCACAGCGGGAGGGCATTCCCGGTATGTCTCAGAAGACAGCAGAGGTGGGGAAGGTGCAGGACACTTTTGGAGAAAGTGTCCTAATTCCAGCTACTTGGGAAGCTGAAGCAGGAATAGTGCAAGTTCAATACCAGCCTGGGAAATTTAGCAAGACCTTGTCTCAAAAAAAAATAAAAAACAGAAGTAAAAAATAAAATAAAATAAAATAAAAATAAAAAGGGTTGGGAATGTAGTTCAGTGGTAAAGTACTTGCCTAGAGTGGACAAGGTTATCTAGGGTTTTCTCCCCAACACCGCAAAGACATAAATAAGTGAATGTCCAGCTGAAGTGGGGCGACATGAGGTTTATGTGGAGGAGGTTCTGACCGACCCACGGGTGGAAATGGGGAAGCCACGTCCCTTTAATAAGCCGCCCAGCCTCCCAATAGAGAGTGAGCTTTTCCTGCACTCTCTCCCCTGAGCACCCGAATCTTCAAAAATCAACCACACAGGATGTGTGCACTCTCAGCTCTACTCAGGAAATTTAACCTCGAGCTGATAGCCATCCAGATCCTATCAAACTCTTAGTTTCCGAAGGGTGTGTTCTCTGGCTACTCTTTGCAACAATGATTCCTGTGTTGGCGCTGCTTACAGCAAAGTCTGTGAGGGGCTACAGTCAGTCAGCGACACAGTAACAGCCCTTCGCTGGGCTGGGTATGGCCCCATAAAGTACACGTATGGTCTAGGAATGTTGTCATAATTTTGTTCAGAACATGGTATTTATTTCTTTATATAAAAATCAACCAGGTAGGGGCTGGGGATATAGCTCAGTGGAATAAGCGCCTGCCTAGTGAGCGCAGGGTCCTGAGTTCGATCCCCAGTACCGCCAAAAAAAAAAAAAAAATCAACCAGGGATGTCTCAAAGTGTCAAGCTGCCCTGTTCTTGGCATTCCACACCTCAACAAACATTTGTCAGGGCGCTGACTGTAGACGGGTGTTACAGGGCCAGGCGCTGGGACCGGGAGAGAGGCGGGGCCAGGCTTCTGAGGGCTCGGGGTGGAGGCTGGCAGGGCTGTGTGGCAGGTCGGTGGACAGATGAGTGAGCCTGATGGCATGAAGCATTAAGTGTTTTGAGAAGCAGGGCTGCCTGCTGTGGGGCCTACAGAGAAGCAGGATAGAGGCCTTTCGAAGCAGCTGCCTTGGGGTTGGATAGAGGTTAACAATGTGACAAATGGACCAAAGGCAAGGGGAAGAGCTTAGCAAATCTTGTAGAAATTAGAAAGGTGGGGCAGAGGTGGCCAGGGACCTGCAAGTAGCCCACAAGGCTCCAGCTTGGGGGAAGACGGGATATACAGTGGGGATGTGGCTGGGGTTGTCGCAGGGGGCTGCCTGGCCATGTAAAGGCATTTGGGTCTTTTCCCAGGGCTTTGGGAATTCTTGGAAAGTGATCAGACCCATATAGTAAATTCTTTGTGGTCTGGGCCTGCTCTGTTCCACAAGCACCTTTCATGATGTGGGTGACCTTGGAGGAGGACACAGTTTGATGGTCCCCAGGGGCAGCAGTGGGGCAAAAGCCCCTGACTCTGGCCTTGACCTGAGTTTGCACACCGGAACCCGCCTGCCACATAGTGCTCGGGTGGTTTGGAGAGCACTTGGTGCCCATTGTCTGTGTTGGGCCAGGGGGCTTTCTGGGTCTCCAGCCTTCATGTCCCCTGCTCTCCCAGCTGCCGGAATCCTGGGAGGCCTACAAGGAGCCAAAGCTGATGCCAGGGCAGGCCTGTCCCTGGTAGGAGACATTCAAGGGACTGGATACTGAAAGGTTTGCATGGGCGTGAGGGGCAAGACGGAGAGGTACTGAATCCCTGGACATTTATTCATCACAAAGCTGATATAGAGGGTCAGTCTGAGTCCTCCCAATGAATGTGACTGTCTTTGGCAAGGGGGTTGGTGATCAGCAGTCTCCAGGGAGGACGGAGGGCAGCCTGAAACCTGGTGTCATAGCACAGAATGGAGAGGGAGCTTGGGCACCCTGGGAGACCGTGTGGAGAGGGGAGAGGGGCAGCGGCTGGGGTGGTACTGCTACTGTCCATGACCTTGATGGTCATCAGAAGCTGGAGGAGGCAGGACATGGTCTCCTCCAGATGCTTTGGAGGAGTCACTGTGGTGTCCACACCTTGAGTTTGGCCCAGTGGTACTAATTTCCAACTTTTGGCCTCTGTACCAACAGACTCTTTGCTGTTGCAGCCACCGGGTCAGCGGTGCGTGTGTGGCAACCCCAGGGAGCGAGCCTAGCTCGTGGGTGTGGTGGGCCAGAGCCCCTCCGTCCCGTGTGGGGGCCCGGGGCCATCACCTCTGTTGCACCAGCAGTGTATCCAGCGCTGGGACATCTGCTCAGGTCCAGTGGGCTGTGCTCAGCATCAGGCCTCCTCCAGCTCCCAGGCCATCCTGCTATGGCTCACCCCAAGGTGCGATTTAGGGGCACAGAACCCAGCATGTGAGCCAACGGCATAAAGGAAATGCACCAGTGCCCAGTTTAGAGGCCTTGGAAATTCCCGAGGGGCCTCCTTTCTGGCACCATGGAGAAAACCAGCGCAGAGGTGTGGTGGCTCATCTGGGTCTTGAAAGAGGAGCAGAAATGATCCAGATGAGGCCCAAGGCACAGAAGTCCTTCAGGCAGCAGGTCCCTTCTCCCGAAGGGCTCATTCCTCCCTTAGGGTATTCTCCCTTTTCTTCTGGTTCTCCAGCAGAGTGCTGAGTTGCCTGCAATGGAATCACTGGCCACCCCTAGACAAATACAGACTCCCCAGCCACCTCTCAGATATACTAGGTTAGAAGCTGAGGACAGAACCCAGCGTCTGCATTTTTAACCAGCTCTCGGGGTGACTCTGAAGCACCACCCACTGGGAACTGTTGACCCAAAGGTACCTCCAGCCTGGCAAAGCAGGCTTGTATGACAGTCATGATGTGGAGACCGCCGCAGGGACAAAGGGCAACGAGCTCCTGGGCCCTGAGCCTGTTACTCATCAGAAGCATGATTTATATTTTCTTTGGAGGCGGTCAGGACTTAAAGGTGGTTTTTGTTGGCTGGGCGTCGTGGCGCATGCCTGTAATCCCAGCATTTGGGAAGCTGAGGCAGGAGAATCGTTGCAAGTTCAAGGCCAGCCTGGGCTGCAAAGTGAGCTCAAGGCCAGCCTGAACTGCATAGCGAGAACTTGTCTCAAAAAGACCAAAAAAAAAAAGCTGTTTTTGTTAAAAATAGCAAGTCTTCACTGGGCCTCCGGCTAGGTTACAATAAATACCTAACAGGAGAATAAAGCCTTGGCCTTCATTTTGTGAAAGGCCGGGTCAAACCCTTTGCTGCTCTGCCTGTAGGCACATCAGTTACTTGGGGAGTGTCTAAAAGTTGGCAAACAAAATCTGCTAGCCCTAAATTTACCTAGTCTGTCTCCTCACCTTCAAGTTCACTGATATCAAGATAAGAGGGACATTCAGCTACACCCAGAATCTCCATCACCTGAACCTGTGGTCACTTTGGATTCCAGCAGAGCCTCATCTGACTGCAGCTGTCTCTTAGGCGATGAAGATTCACCTTGTGGGAACCAGATTGCCCCTCTTGTGGAGAGGAGTCCTTGGGAGCTGTGAAACCAGGCTGAGGTAAAGATCACAGGACCCTGGCCCAGCATAGCACCCCCAACCTTGTCTGCACCCTTGAGGCAGGGCTGGTCCGATCTTCTCCACAGTTTAGCCCCTCCAGCCTCTCCTCATGCTGAAGTCCTGTCCTATCTTCTCATACCTTTCAACCACAGCTTTTGTGTGTGAGTTCCTATTGTCTTTTAATTCTGTTATCACTAAAGCAAGAGCCCAGCCCAGTGGCCCCCCTGTGTGTGGAGTCCAGGATTCCCCAGGGTTATGTTGAGAAGTAGGTGAGAACTTGTGCAGAACATGGTTATCTGGTGCCCAGCACAGCACTCAACAAAGCAGAGATTTAAACCATTGTTTTAGAAAGAAAACCATGTCTCATCCAGAAGAGCAAAAAACTGCATTTGAAATCAATGTCACCAACTGCGGTGGAAGCTGGCCCTCACATAACCCTCCCTCCCCAGGAAACCTTGCTTCACCAGCCCTCCTCTGACCTAACAAAAGGCGTCCCCAGGAGAGAGGCACCCCATTTTTTAAAAAGCGGAAAGCTTCCCCACACAACAGAATCACTTGGGGGTACCTACAGGCCTGTTCCCGGACTTTTCCAGCCAGTTTGCTTTCATGCCCTGGCACTAGATTCTTGAGATGAACATTTGAAATCAGGTATTCCTTGTATTTTCAAAAGTTAGAGAGACACCAATTTAAAGCAAATTTAACCTTCTGTGGTAGAGTTTTGGGCTCCATCCTGACAAACCAGAAACTTCCTCCTTTACTACCCATAATTCTTGGTGATGATACCTCTTCCTCCAGGACTTAGGAAATTGTGCTCATGGTGTGGAGACCTGAGAGTTGTGTTTGGGGATTACACAGCATAAAATCTTAGTGTGTGTATATGTTCGATAGTTCAAATGTGAATGCACACACATGCGTGCATGCACATACACACACACAAACACACACACACACTTCTGAAAACTACCTATGGTGGAGGGGAAGAAAACTGGCTAGAGTGCTAGACGCTGTGGGCAGAGACGGTGCTGGAGGAACTTTGTCGCCAGGACTAAATTACGATGAAAGGAGGAGGAGATTCTTATGGGCAGATGGGGAGAATATGGGACTCAAGGCAGAGTGGAGACTCCAGCCCCTGAAAGGTGGCAGTGCCACTGTAGCTGTCACCATCTTGCCACCTTGGAACTGGGGGAGGGTGACCCCTTCCTCAGATGCTTCAAGCCCAGGGAAGCGCTGGGACCTGTCCTGCTACCTGCCTGGAAGTGAAAGCACTTTACCAACCGGAGTGAGGACAGGCTGAGGCTGTCCTGCCCCCCACACCTCCGTCTCCAAGGCCGATCCTAGACGCCCTTTCTTTTCTTCCTCAGGCCTGGCTGCCAAGGGGGTGGCTTTCCTTGCTGACCCCTGTGCTACTGTACCTTCATTTTCTGATATGACCTTTAACAGGGACTTGAAAATAATGTTGAGGAAGGTCACACTCAAGTAGAAACATTTTGAGAAACCATCTATCCCAGCCATGGGGAAATGCAGCTGGACCAGTGCTTGCCTGACAGCATTCTTCCAGGGTGGGCCAGGAAGGGCAACAATAGGAATTAACAGGCCCTTGGGAGATGACTTCACAACAACAAAAAAAGGCAACAATGACTCCTCTAAAAAAAAAAATTAAATTGTACATGTTAAATGAGATGCACGGGGCTGGGGTACAAGCACCCGCCTGGCAAGCACAAGGTCCTGAGCAAGTGCAAGTTCATGAGTTTGAGTCCCAGTACCAAAAAATAAAAATAAAAAAAATAAAAGAGATGTGTGGTGGTGCACACCTGCAACCCTAGTGCTCAGAAGGCTGAGGCAGGCACATCACCATGAGTTCAAGGCCAGCCTGGGCTACACAGTGAGTTCAAAACCAGCCTAGAAGGTAAGGTGAGACCCTGCCTCAAAATAAAAAAAGAAAGAAAAAAAGGAATAAATATCTCAATAAAATTGTTGTAAAAATAAGTCCAGAAAAGTAGATGATTTCCTGGAAAGATCTCTTTCTCTTTATTGGTGGTACTGAGGATTAAACCTAGGGCCTTTACACTGAGCTACATTCTGTCATTTTTTATCTTGAGACAGGGTCTTGCTGAATCACCAAGGTGCCAAGGCTGGGTTTGAGTGAACTTGCAGTCCTCCTACCTCAGCCTCTCAGAGTGCCACCATGCCCAGCAAGCTTTCTCATTTTAAGATAAAATCATCTGGAGCTGAGTGTGGTGGCACATGCCTGTAATCCCAGCACTCGCAGGCTGAGGCAGGAGGATCACTGTGAGTTTGAGACCAGCCAGGGCTACAGAGTGAGCTCAAGGCCAGCATGAACTGCATTTTGAGACCCTGTCTGGAAAAGACAAAAAAAAAAAAAAAAAAAAAAACTCATCCACCTGTGTGAGACTTGCTTTTCCTTCCTTCTCTGCCCTGTTTGGAAATACCTGTCTGGCATAGGCCATCAGCACCACAGAATCTAACCCATCCCCACCCTGGCACATTGCTCCACTGTTCAAGGGGTGAGATTTCGCAAATCCCAAAAGAGTCAAAGAAGGGAAACATTGGTTTTCAGATTTGTAGACTGAGTCCTGAATAACAAGAACCCTAAAGCCTGAGCGATGGGAGCTAGTGTTTACAGGAGCGTCTCCGCACCAGGACCACCTAAACACAGAGCCCATGAGGTCTCATGTAGGCGTAGCACATTTCACAAGGGGTGACAAGCACACTCGGCGTGAGGTGCCCAAAGGCACACAGCTGTGAGACTTGGCTGCACACTGGGAGCGCTGGGAGTGGGGAGTGGCAGTCCTCTTCACCCCCGGAGACTGAGTTTACTGCTGTAGGGCGTGTCTCAGCAGCAGGCTCTGTTTGTGTACAGTGCGCTGAGTGACTCGAGTAAGTGTGCTCTGCCCTGGGGAATCGCGTCCTTCTCCATGAACGGGGCTGTTTGCTCCTAGTTGGGCACCCACCTGTGCGAGGGGGTCACTGTCCCTGGCGCCATGGCTAAATGCTTTTATCTGGGGCCCAGAGGTGGGGGAGGAATGGGAATTTCAGGACAGTGGCGGTAGCCGCAGGCCTCCCGTGCCTGCCAAGCCCTGCCTGACACTTGGCCGCTCCTTTCCCCTCCCCCGCCCTCCTCTCCTCAGCTGGAGACCAAGGCCTCACCCCCCAGTTCAGCCCCACCCCACCCAAGCGCCATCCTCGCTCTGGCTGGCTCAAGTTTAGGCGTGTGTGTGTGTGTGTGTGTGTGTGTGTGTGAACAGCAGGGATTGCGGTTGTTAATCCACCCAACCCTTTGCTGCGCTCGCTCTGGTGATCACCTGTGGACTTTGTCCCACTCCGCCCTGTGAACCTCATGAAGGGACCTGCTGTGCGCCTGGCTCCTCCCCGCTGCCTGTGGTTCAGGCCTTCCAGCCTTCTCTTCTCAGCGGTGGCCTCGGGGTTTCGTTTAAAGAGTGAAGAATCTTGCCTGCTCTTTTCCCACCTCCTGCTTCCTAACTTTTTGTTGCTAACAGTGAATTTTAAAATTTTTATTTTTGTGAGTCCATGTTTGCAGTTCATAATAATTACACTCCGCATGGGGGGCCGGCGCATGGACATAACTCATCCGAATTCTGTTTTTCACTTCCTCTCTCCCCCTCCATTTCTTTGTCTTTTTCCGTTCTGCAAAAAACCTATCTCCGTCTGTCTTGTGATCTATCTCCCTCCTTCCTGTTACCTATTGTTTATTTTGCTCTTTATTTATATTTTTGTTTCCAGTATAAGAGAAACCACACAATACTGAAGCTTGTGTTTCTGGTTGATTTCACGTAATGTTCTGGTCTCAGGGTGCGTTCGTTTTCCTACAAATGACTCCTTTATTCTCCTTGATGGTAGAGTAGTGCCCTGCTGTGTGTGAGCACCACATTTTTCCTTCTGGGGCAGATGCATAGGCCACTTCCGAGATTTTGCTATTATGAGTTGTGCTGCCATAAACATGGAAATGCATGTATCACTGAGTACTGAGATTACAGACCTGTGCTGCCCCAGGCTTCCATACTGATTCCCACAGTGGTTGTACCAGTTTAAATCCGCACCAGCAGTGTAGAAGGGTTCCTCGCTTCCCCAACCCTCCCCAGCACTTGTTGTTACTTGATTTCTTAAAGCTTTGATCACAGCAGCTGCCCCTTTCTAGTGTATAGTCCCAAGCTACCTTCCCAGCACCTCTGGGCAGGAAGCCTCCCTCTGGCTGGCTTTACACTGAAGCCCAAGCAGGCTGAGTCCTAAGAAATCTTCCCCTTGAAGCCCCACACTTGCCCAGGACCTGTATGCGCCACACTTAAAAGGATCTACCCTTAAAAATAGAGGTGTATAGTAGAGTTGTCCAAAGTTGACATATTTATTAACTTAGAAAAACAAGATTAAAATAGTGCAAGAAAAAGGACAGGAAGCCTGGGACTTAATCAGAACAGATGGAAAGGAGCAGATGCTCCTGCCTCCAGACGCTCAGCTCTGGGTCACTCCTCTTCCTGCTGCCCTCTGGCCCTGGGCGGGCATCCATGACAGCCAGTGGTCCTGAGCGGAGGCTGTTCTTCTCCCACCACAACATACCTGGGGCTTGGACACCATCATTGGCCTTCTTGTTGCTTCTTACTGCTGCTTCTAAGCGCACAGTTGTCCACCCTCCTCCAGAAAACGCTCCTTCTTCGAGATCTGTGCCGTCCTCCTACACCATCTGTAATGTTTAGGACTAGTTCCTCTGCCAACAGAGAACCCGGAATAACAGTGTCATGAACACTAACATTTTATTTTTCAGTTAAAGAAGTCTCAGCACAGCAGGTGTGGGGGTGCATGTCTGTAGTGCCAGCTTGTCAAAGGGTTGAGGCAGGAGAGCTGCAAGTTTGAGACCTGCTTGGGCAATTCAGCCAGACTCTGTCTCCAAAAACCAAACCAAATTAAACCAGGATGGAGTCCAGTGGTATAATACTTGCCTAGCATGTGTGAGACCCCGGGTTAACTCCCAGGAAAAACAAGTCTCAGAGCTCAGAGGTAGACTGTCCAGAGCAGGCAAGTTGGTTTCATGCAGTCCTCAGAGAATCAAATGTCTTTCTGCTCATTTAAGGTGGGACCCTTGTCTTCATGGCCCAAGATGCAGCCCATACTTCAGCTATCACATCTGTCTTACTTGTTGCTCCGACACCCAAAGTTAAAAGAGGAAAGATTTATGTTGGCTCACCTTAGCAGAGGTTTCAGTCCATAGTCAGCTGGATCCAGGGCAGGGTGGCAGTGGCAGAAGGGTATCACAGGGGAGAAGTAGCTCATGGTGTAGCAGGCAGAAGGCAGAAGGCAGAAAGCAGCCTTCTCACTCTTCCTTTATGTTCTATCCAGGCTGTAAACCTACTAATGGGTGCCACCCATACGCAGGGTGGGTCTCTCCCATCAGTGTGTTGGTTCCCATGTCCCTCATCCACAGACACACTCAGAACTTTACTTATCTTCTAGATGGTTCTTACCTAAGTCAAGGTGATGTGTCACAATTACTATCACATAGAATTTCTAAGGGTAGGTGCACTGATGGCTTAAGAGAAGAATCCACACTTTACTTGGGCTATGCCTTCAGACTGCACAGTGTGGGTGGGGTTAGGGAGTCTTTTTCCCTGAAGCAAACTGATGTTCTCAATGTCAGTCAATGTTGAAAGATGTTCATCCTGGGGTACGGTGCCTGCCCTGGGACAGGCTTTGACAGGGCTGGGTGTCAGCGGGGCCTGGATCTCCAGGTGTGGAGATGTTGGGGACATTCCTGGTGATGGTGCTATTGTTGGTGTTGGCAGTGTGGTAGTGGTGATGTGGTAGTGGTGATGATGGTTTGCTTACCCCATTTTGAAACTTGAGAGCCAGTCATGGTGGTATATGCCTGTAACTGTAGCACTCTGGGAGGCTGAGGCAGGAGGATCACAAGTTCCAGCCCAGCCTGAGCAACACAGCAACTTAGTGAGACCCTATCTCAAAATCAAAGTTAAAAGAGGCTGGGGATGTAGCTCCCTGTGAAGGCCCTCAGTTCAATGCCCAGTACGGAAAACAAAAACAAACAAAGAGAGCAAATGCTGGGTAATTTATAGAGAATGGAGATTTATTGGGTTCACAGCCTGGAGCCTGGGAAGTCCAAGAGTATGGCACTGGCCAGGGTCTTCAGGCATTGTCATTGCAGGTGGAAGGTGGCTGAGAGCCCAGCATGGTGGCACATGCTTGTAATCCTAGCACTTGGGAGGTTAAGGCATGCAGATCTCTGTGAGTTTGAGGCTAGTCTGGACTACATAATGAGACCCAGTTTCAGAGAAAGAGTGCACAGGCATGACAGAGAGAGAGAGAGAGACAGACAGACAGACAGACAGACAGACAGACAAAGAGACAGGCTGGGCACCCTGATACCTGACCTGCGTTCATGATATTGTCATTAGTCCATGTCAGTCACCCTTTCAAAGACCTACCTCAACACCATTGGGGTGGCAAGTACATTTCAACATGAATTTTGGAGAGACGTTCAAACTATAGCAGTGGTAGAGGTGGTGGTGGTGGTGGGATGGAGGAGGTGAAGTGAGGTCGCCTTGACCTGGAGCCAAATCAGGACCTAGATGGGGCTTGGCTGCTCTGAGACTAGAGTGGGGTTGGATCCTACTGGCTTCCAGAGAAGCCACTTCTAAACACGGTCGTATTTCACCTGGTTGTTGGACACTTGTTCTTCTCACCGCAGATGGCAATTGTCTTGATGGTGTGCACCAGTCCAGGGGCTCAGGACAACAGGGCTGGGTCTGATGCTCTGAGCCCTATAGGGTCCCAGACACAACTTCAGTGAGAAGGGTCAGGGAAGGGTGAAACCATGGGTGCCAGGTGCAGCAGTCTAGTTTAAGCAGGAAATTTATTACCAACCGCACCCCAGGACACACACACACTGTACCCAGCTTCTCCAGAAGTCCCTGCAATGTGTTTGAGGGGGGCTGGAGTTCCCTAAGAGTGGGAGGAAGCAGAGGCATAGAAAGTTAGTCCTGGGTGACTCATTGCATGCTATTTTTACTCCAGATTCCTGTTGCCTGGGAAATGCACCTTCTCCAGTTGTCTGACTTCTAGTCTCTCCTTCTAGCCCAGCATCCTTTCCTGACAACACACCTCCTGAGTGCCTTGACTTGGACAGCACAGTGCAGAGAGCTACCCACGGCTGTCACCTCCTGCTCCTTAGCTCTGAAGCAGGCTAGTTTCCAAAGCACCAAGAGATTCACAGAAACTGTTCTGCAGTGGCCCCCATTGCCTTTGGGAGATGACGCACAGTGGCTCAGGCCTGTGCTGGCTTGGCCCAGGCTGCCTGCCCAGCCTGTTGCCCTCTGGGGCCAGCAGTTCTGTTTTGGTTTTTCATGGTGCTGGGCTGGAACCCAGAGCCTCTCACAGTCTAGGCAAGTGCTGTACCATGAACTATTTCCAGTCCAGGGCCAGCCATTCCGAACGTCTAATGGGTCCTACACCCTGGCAGGGTGGGGTGTGGGGGACACTTTTTCCCAGTGTCTTCTGTTCCAACAGAGTGAAGGGATTTTAGACTTTCTGGAGGGAATACCTGAGAAACACTTAGGGCTTCCCATAGCGCCTCTCTGCTCTCCTCGGCTTGGGAGTGGACCCCTCGGTTGGTGACTTGGGAGCAGGTGCTATGCACACCCAGCTGGGAACCTCCCCCTTCCTGTCCTGCGGGTGCTTCCCAATCATCACAGGCTGGGGTGGCCTCAACCTTGGGAAGTGGTACGAGGCCTGCAGTTTGGGGGTGAAAGTTGTTCAATTTATGGGGGACCCTGTAGGAAGCCTGTGTCCTCCTGAGTACTGCTCATTTCCCCCTGTAGCCCTAGCAAAACCAGGCACTCTCAGACCTTTGTGTTCCAGCCTCCGTTCTTCCCAGGCAAAGCATCCTGTTTCTGTCCCCAGGCACAGTTCCCTGCACCCAGTCTCACTTCGGCTCTGCATCTGCTGCATGGGTCACCTCCCTTATCACCCTTTTCCTCCTGGAAGCCATCAGGGCCCCATCTCCCATGCTTCCTCCACACCTTGTGCATTCTTCCACTGTTCCAAATACCAGCTCTAGTGAAGGTCCCTATGCCTAATGCACGGGGGGAAGCACGTCGCCTTCATAGTCCTTGTGCTTTGCATCAGGTCCGGCACCCATTATATTGGTACACGTGTGCTGCACAGTTCAGTGTTGTCTATTCAACATATGTTTTGCTCTAGGCATTGTACACTGGGCTACTAGAGGGAGCAAGGTGCCCGGGAATTCCTGGAGGTGTACAGTCCAGTGAGAAAGGCCTACTTCCAACCAAATAATTACCAAGCAATCTGGCGAGTCCTAAATTTATGAAGGACGCTGCCCTTCTGGGGTTAGGAAGTAACGGATCTGGAGTTAAATCCCAGATCCTTAAGCCACTAGTTTTGTTTATAGCAAGTGGGAATGTTGCTGGTTAGTGTGGGTCTTTGACTAGAAATGGGAATTAAAACTAAAGCACCAATTTATAGAATAAAAGCTTTGATTGGAAAGTTAGAGGGAAGATAGGAAAGGACTCCAGCTTAGGTAGCTGGAGGGGGCACACTCTGAAACAGGGGCTCAGACCACAGGCCCCCTTCCCATAGGAAGTCAGCTTTCAAAGATTATCTGGTGGGCTGGGGTCTGGTTGATCATTTCCTGGGTCCTGGTGTCACAGTTCTGGAATCTCCCAGGAAAGGACTATCTCTGCCTGTGGCCATCTCGGTCATGTGGGCTCCACCTTGCTTGGAATCCAGGTAATCACAGGTTCAGGACAAGAGCTGGAGGCCTTTAAACCTCTTATCTTAGTGTCCTCAGTCCTAAAGGTGCATGAGATCCTGTGAATTCCGGGCTGGATGAATCCTATCTGCCTGGTTCCTAGACAGACATTCCCCAAGTGATCTACATACCCCTCTACAGAGTCCACAGGGGTTTGACCCGAGATTTACAGTAACAAAGGACACAAAATGAAAGTCAAGCTTGTTCTGCTTTCCGTTACCTGTTGAGCATCTGTAGACTCCAGTGCAGAGTCACAATTCATAGCAAAAATGGCTTTTTGGATAGTTCCTGACTATCCTAGAAGAAAACAAATCATGGTGTTAGTGAGCAACAGGTAAGGGCCCGGGGCGTCTACCTGTCCCCGTCTCCGTAGTGGACCCTGATGTCACCACTTACCAGTAATAATAGTGTCTTTCCCATGGGCTAGTGACAAAATGAGATCATGTAAAAGCATCCCACGTGGTTACTGAGCGTGTAACATACAACCAATAGATGTTTGTAGAATTGAATGTGTCCCATCTGGTGGCAGCACAGAACGCAGACCCTTTGAGTTGGCTCGGGGCTGTTGGGCAGACTTCACAGAGGAGTAACATTGGCACTGGATTCAGAGAAAGCAGCCGGAAATTGCATTTCTGGAGAGAGGTCTGGGAGACAGACTTCCCCAGGGCCCGAGACTCTGCCTCTGGGGAACATTCTCTCCACTCCAAGGTGCCCTCTGCCCCTGGCCTGGATGCTGCTGAGTCAGCCCAGGTATACAGGGCTCTGTTGATCAAGGGAGCTTTTAGCTGCTGGGCGGGTCTGGACAAAGCCTCGGAGGCAAGGAGTTCACGTTCAGCTCTGCTTCCTGGGAGCAGCTTGGAGCTGTGCCTGCCGGTCCTGTCCCTTCCACCTGAGGAGAGGCCCAAAGAACCCTCAGCCTAGACTGCTCCAGTGATTCCCGGCCCAGGTTTACACTGGGATGTGCTCTTCGTGGGGCCTGCTTTACACCTGGCAGCCCCCAAAGCAGAGCAGCTGTGGCTCCTGCATCAAGGATAAAGCCCCAGCCCCTTCCATTTTTTACCTCCGTGTAGATGTCTCACCTCCTTAGGCGTAGTTCCTCCCTCTGTAAAACAGGGGTGAGAAGGCCCTTGTCCCCGGGCTGCTGTCAGAATTCAGCCTGTGCAGGGAAGATCTTCATGGTGGTCTCCTGGGAGGATTGAAGGAAGTGGCCGGAAGCTCTCACTTCTAAGTAATCACACAGTTGTGCAGATCCAGTGCTTCTCCTACTCGTATGCCAGAGGCGCGCAGCACTGGGCCCCGCGGCCTGGGTGGGACCTGGGAAGCTTCACTTGCAAAGGTCTCGCAGCTGAGGCCTGGGCTGCTGCGCCCGGAGCGCAGAGTGGCAGGTAGTCCTTCCTCTGGCCCAAGGTGAGACACGCCTGGATTGTCTGGGCTGCAATGAAAAAAGTAGAATTGTCTTGCGCTACATATAAAATATATACAATAGTTAGTCATATAATAGACAAAGGCTCCTCTTGAAATATTTTTATTGTAGCACCGGTGGGTCTGCCCACGGCTGCAGCCTGAGCCTGGCAGCGTAGCTCCTTCTCCTTCCACTCACGCCTCGCAGAGTTCTTGTTCCTGGCCGCCCCCACCTCTGTGTCCCCACCTCCTTGTGTGCGATGGCTCTGCCGGAAGTGCAGAAGACCTCAGGTGTGGAGCGGCTGCTGTTGGGGAGGGGAAGGAGAGCTCCGCTCCGCCAGGAGCCGCCCAAGCACTGGAGTGGGCCAGGGGCACGGGAGGTGAGACACCAAGGCTGTTGCTTTTGTTTCGTGATTGTGGGGGTTGAACCGAGGGCCTTTGCACCACATGACCTCTACACCTGGCAGTCTCCATCTTATTTTTTTAGCTTTTTTTTTGTCATTTTGAGACAGGGTCTTGCTATGCAGGTCAGGCTAGCCTTGAGCTCACTATGTTGCTCAGGCTGGTCTTGAACTTGCAACGATCCTCCTGCCTCAGCCTCCCGAGTGCTGGGATTACAGGCATGTGCCACTGTGCCCGACTCCATTTTATTTTTTATTTTGAGACAGAGTCTCATTTAGTTGCCCAGATGGGACTTAACCTTTGGATCCTCCTGCCTCAGCCTTTCAGGGTGCTGGGATTCCAGGTGTATAACACAGTTTGCCAGGGTCTGTTCTTAAAGAGGCTTAAACGGTCTGACCCTTAAGAAACTTGGTTTCATTGTTTGTTTATCTTTTTCTCTTTAAAATAAAAAAAAAAAGGTGGCTGTTGAAGACATGACCTGTGTGCGGTGGACGGTGGCTGGTAGACTCTTTGCTGTGACTCAGTTTCTCTATCGAGAGAGAGCTTAGCAGGTGCCTGGGTCCCTGGTCCATCACCTGTCAGGGAGAAGAGCCTGCTCTGGGGCGCAGGCGGAGATGAAGGGCCCAGCGCCGCCCTCCTCGTCCCACCTGCTGGACTCTACTTGTCCTGGAGCAGGGTGCGATGGGCCAAGAAGGGCTAGTCCAGCCAGACGGTTAGATTATGTGCTGCTTCAGGGAGCCGGTGGCCAGTCCAGAGCGTGCGCGGGCACACCTGGTGAATAAGGGGAAAGGGGCAGAGCCATGCTACACAACAAGGCGCGGTCAGCGAGCGGTCCCCAGCAGCACGGGGGCTCCCACACAGGCCTGGCCTCTGCTGGAGTGGCCTCCCCGCAGCCGCGGCAGCAAGAGGTATGGTGCTGGCTTCACAGTTCTGATGTCAAGAAGCAGTTCACATTTCCAAAGCTGAGAAATGAAGGAGGACTCGTGCTGAGAGTCTTCAGTTGTAGCTGGAGACTGGGCCACCAGGGTTCGGAGTAGCTGATCACTCAGGTCAGATTCTGAGCAGATCCGGAGAAGCATACTTTTCCAGCTGACAAACAAGAAAATGCAGATGGGAGGTACTGTGTGTTAACCACATTCAAGAAGTCATCAGGCCCCTGTGAGGCCTTCTCCTCCTCTGCGGTCCTCTGCTTGACCGGGGTGAGCGGCGTGAGCTGGGCTGCTTTGCTAGCTGGACACAGATGAGCGCCTGCAGGTGTGCTGCGTTCACTCCCTTCGCTGCGCTGTCGGCAGGAAGCTACACTGTGTGCTAATGAGAAGATGATTAGACAGGAAACGGCCTGGCCACCAGCGGCGGCTGCAATTCCACTTCGACTGAACATAAAGGAAATGCTTTAAGACAAGTGAGATATCTATAATCCACGAGGTTATATTTATGGTGACTGTGGGAGGAGAGAACCTTTGTGCTCTTCTTGCATTTGTTGATGTACTTCCAGAAAAGAATGGAGGCAACTTTTAATTTAAAACACACACATACTCTGGACGGCTTAATAAGTCAGAGAGAGATCAGGAACCATGGAGCAGTCAGGGGAAACCCTAAACAGGAGGTGGTAATGCAGTTTGACCCTCTGTGTCTTGCCTTCCCCATTGTCCCCATGTTCCCCCAAAGATGTAAGAATTCCCCAGTTGGAGTTGGGGTGAGGGCAGAGGCCGCTGGGAAAGGCCCTGGGCATAGTTCCCTTGGCGGGTGTCCCGGGATGAGGCCGGCTCGGTGGGTACCAGCGTCCTGGCCCCGTGGAGGGCACTCAGCCCCACCTCGCCTGTGTTTCCTGGCCAGGCTTCTTCCACCCACGCTGCCCAGGTGAGGAGCCGTGGCTGCGGCCCTCTTGGTGCCTGGGGGTTGGGGGGCGGTGAACAGCCCCATTTGGAGACCAAGAACGCGGGACTGAGCTCACTGAGTGTTTTAGGCAGGTCCCTGGGCAGGTCTGATCCTCGTACCCTCAGCACCGGGTCCCACACCCAGTGTGGGGTGCACCCACCCCCAGCCCAGCACGTGTACAGCTGGGAGTGGCCCGGAGCTTGGATTAGCGCGGCGGCTCCGGCTCTGGGCTCCTTGCCGTCAGGCTCTGGGCTCCTTGCCGTCGGCGCTGCCCACCGCACCCGGTCTCTCCCTTGGCCTCCGCCCTTCCTTTTTTAAAGTTCCCTCCAAAGACTCCTTCTCTCTTGCTTTTGGTCTTCCCACGACAATTTCTCCAGAAATATAAACCAGCTTCCTTCATGTGCTGATGCTGGTTCCTTCTGCAGGGAGCACTTCCGGTGCCTCACTGTGGGCCAAGCCCCCTATGGAACTTTGCAGTCTCCCTTTTGAATCATTCACCTCACTTTTAATTACAGGGGTGGGGTGGAAAGTCCCTATTTCTGTGGCCTAGCAGCCTCTTTTGTGTGCAGCTATGGTACCCCAGCTTTACGTTGGGGCCCTACCCCTCCTCAGGTCTCTGTTATTCTGCTTTATGTAAAACCTGCCTGGCCACTGGGTTCTGATAGTGTGCATGAGACCCAGGCTAGGCCAATTAGTGCAATTCACCCCCACCCCCAGTTTAGTGATTGGTTTATGAATGGTCAAGTGACCACGCATGAACCAATCAGGGTTAAGCACACTTGATTCCTGGGTTGATCGGAGTCCTTCCATTGGTCTTGAGGGAGGACAGAAGAAATGGAAGATAGGTAAGGCAGAAAGGAGACGAGGAAAATTGTAATTTTAAAATTGTATCTTTAGGAAACCTGCAACTTTAGGACACAAAATTATCCAAGGTTACAGTGTCTCCCCCCGCCAACTTTGAAGCCTGATTTTCCCTTCCATTCTTAATTCCTAAGAGTGTGAAAGATATAGTAAGTTCATAAAGTGCTTTTCTTTTGATACAGTAGACCTGTAAATTCCATGGACTTCCACTCAAGATAACAGCACTGTCTTCAAACTTCAAACACATGCAAATGGTTTAGATTCTAAAGGTGATTTAACCATGATTTAACCACTAGTGGAAAGTCTGAAAGACAGTAGAAATGCACATGATAGATCAGTGTCTTGAGGACACCCCAAGACCACATAAGTGGCCCCAACCCCAGATCACACCGCACCTCAGCCCTGGGTGTCTGCACTCTTTCTGAGCATGTGCTTATTTTATTGTTCTCAGTACCTCTGCTGATGGCTCTCGTGCATCCTGGAATGATTTTCTGTTGTGAAAGTCTGCAAACCTCCACCATGGTGGGTTGGTGGTGCAAGTTGAGGTCTCTGTCTCCTCTTTGGGAGAACCCCCATGGACACCTTCAATTGACGGTCTGAGGTGTGGTGATGTGGCTGAAGCCACCCAGGCCACCATGAGGAGCCTAAGAGCTGAACCAGCCCAGAGAGTACAAAGCTCTGAAGCAAGCTGTACCTAAAGCCAAACCTGTCCCTACAGATTTCCACTACAGGGGCCAGGTGATCTCCTTTTTAAACACAGACCTGTTTGGCTTGAATTTGTTTCCAATCATAACTGAATAATCTCAGCAACTGGCCTAGGTTGCTTTCCTTTTGCCAGGAATGGGGGACTGTGTTTGTGTCCCCAAGATCTGGATCAGTGTCTTCTTACAGGAATGTTCAACAAGGGAATGAACAAATGAAGAGAGGGATCTCAAACCTTCTCCAAATCCACCCTTTCTCCTTTTCAGGTCTGGAAATGGGATAGTAGTTTTTTATCCACCCTTTCTGGGTGAGGATCTTGTTAGAGTTCCATGGGATCCAATTTTCTTCCTTTGTTTTTGTGAAACAAGGTTTTGCTAGTAGTGCAGGCTGTCCCTGAACTCACAGTGATCCTCCTGCCTCAGCATCCTGATTACAGGTGCATGTACCACCACATTAGGCCCCAATTTTCTTTAGAACAAGGAATTTCAGCTACAAGAAGGTAGCCACTTGTAAGTTATGATAGGAGGCCCTAGGAAAGACTTAACTGGAATTTTCAGAGCACCTGAAGTTCTGTTAGCAAGATTCTTTTGGGTTACAGTTTTGAGAACTCTTAGGAATTCTCTGTCTCAGTTTGAGAAACTATTTTGCTTATAAGAACATAAAGAAGCTGGATGTGGTGGTACATGCCTGTAATTCCAGCTACTCTGGCGGCTGAGGCAGGAGGATCACAAGTTTGAGGGCAGCCTCAGAAATTTAGCAGAGTCTTGTCTCAAAAACAATAAACAACAAAACAAAAAACAAAACAAAACTGGGGATGCAGCTCAGTGGTAGAGCACTTGCCTAGAATGCGTGAGGTTCTGGGTTCAATCCCTACCACTGGATAAAAAGAAGTATGAAGTCCAGAGTACAGTGGTGCACACCTGTAGTCCCAGCTACCTGGGAGGCTGAGGCAGGATGATCAAGAGTTCAAAGCAGACTGGGAAAATTAGCAAGACCTTGTCTAAGGGAGAAAAAAAGAGTATAAACTCTTTAGAAGATAAACATGTACCTAAACAGCTCTGTTACTTGTAGAGCTGCAATGGGTACTGGGCGGACAAGTATAGGATTGAGAATTTTCATATTGTGAGAGGCTTGAGCCATGGGAATGTATAGCCTTTTCAAAAATGAAGTTGAAAAGAAAAAGGTTAGCTGTAAGAGTACAGAAGCACTAGGGGCCATTGTTAGCTGTCCACAGCTGCGGGAAGGACAATTACTTATCAGCCTGCTTTTCCACTGGGGTGGCTGGTGCTGGGCTTTGAGTCCTGGTAGACCAGCTGGAGTGCTTCGTCTTGGTTGAAGGAAGAGAAGTGAAGGGGGCCGCTGAGCCTAGGGGATCCTCTGGAGAGGCCTGGCCTGCTCAACTCACCACCCTTGAAAAGGTGAGGGAGCATTAGGTAGGTGAGAATCAAAGTTACTCTTTCTCAGAGGCCCACCTGCCCCTGGCTGGCCTTGGTAGGTCTTTAGCCGGGAGTGGTGGTGCACACCTATAATCCTAGCACTCAGGAGGCTGAGGCAGGCAGATTGCAGTGAGTTCAAGTGAGCCTTGAACTACACATTGAGCCTTTGTCTCAAAGAAGGTCCCTAAACCAACTAACTGTGTGTCGAGAGGCAGTCCCTTCAGACAGCTGACGGCCAGCATCTTTCCGGGTCCAGTGCTCTCCTTCAGAGAGGCCCTCTTCCCCCACCCTGCTGCTCGAAAGCCCCAGCCTTGTGCAGGAAGGACACAAAAGGGAACTGAAGCGCATAACATACACCTTCAGGACATGCCACGCTTAAACACTGATGACTGTCTGGAGTCAAAACATCGCTCAAGGGCATTCTGTTCCTTTCGGGGTCGAGCTGCCACTCACTGAAATTAGGCAGATCTTCAGGTGATGAGCTGGCCCTGCGTGCAGCTGGCATTTCCCGCCCACTCACCTGCACCTCAGGGGCTCCCTGCACAGTGACTTCAAGGCCATTACCTCTTACCTGAGACCCTCGCTGGGCGGGGAGTTCCCGGCTTAGGAATCAGTGGTCACGGGCAGGGGCAGTGCTTGAGGAAGACTGGAAGCTCCCAGACTGGCCTGGTGTGTGGGCTGGAGGATGGGAGCGGATGGGAAGACAGGAGGCTCAGGAGGATGTTTGGCCAGGGCTGCAGGTTTAGACTCTGATTTTTAAGGCAAATGAGGCAGTTCAGCACTGGCCCAGGGTACAGCGAGAGCACTAAGGAAAGCTCATTACCACTCAGAACGGTCAGTCCCCGGCACCCAGGCCTGGGGCAGGGCAAGGACAGTCACAGCTACTCCCTCCGGTGGATAGCAGAGTAGGGCAAGGAGGCCTTTCGGTCTTCGCAGACTCTCTCCCACCTGTTTGTCCATCCAGAGAGCCAGAAGGGTGGACACTGAATGAGCAGCATTTATCGTGTAGGGTGGTGGAGGGATTTCTGCTTTTATATACACTGGGCCTCTATGCACGGAAAAGTGAGAGTATGAAATAATTTATCTTCTTGTTTTTCTGTACAGAAAATACCCAGAAGCACTTAACAGTTCCCCCAGAGCATCAGTCGGGCAGCGTGTTTGTTTCTGTACGGACTCTTCCAGGTGTTGCTCAGGCAGCTACCGCTGCAACCAGTCCGTCCTTGTTTTCGAGGGACGCACTCTCTGTCTGTTTGCTTTACACTGAGTGTTTTCGCGTGCTTTTTGTAGGGTGCCGCGCTCACCTTTAATGTTTGTTTCCCGTGAAATCTGGTCATGAGCTCTGGTTATTTTCTTTTACTAATTTATGTTTGTATGTGAAAACTAACCTTGCATTTTGTGCTACAATCGATGAACGTTCTTATTGTAAGTACATTACACACAATTTATACACTTGTCCAGAACTCAGTGATATGCTTTTCAATACAAAATGGACACATCTGGGACACTGAGACTGAACAAGAAGAAAGAACCAAAAGATCTGTGAAAAGCTGAAAAAGGGAAGCCGGGCATGGTGGTGCATGCTTTAATCCCAGAACTGAGGAGGCTGAGGCAGAAGGATGGTTGCAAGTTCGAGGCCAGCCTGGGCTACAAAGTGAGCTCAAGGCTAGACTGAACTGCAGAGGGAGACCCTGTCTCAAAAAAAACAACAAAAAATCCCCAACCCCCTTCAAAAAAACCCCCCAAAACCAAACCAAACAAAACTTAAGGCAGGGAGAAATGTTAGCATATCAGAGAGGAAGAGTCTGTGTTATGAAATGGAATAACAAAAAAGACATCTGAAACTAAAACCTCCAATATTGGTCAATGACACAGCTGAGGCCGGGTGTGGTGGCACACGCCTTAATCCCAGCCCTCAGGAGGCTGAGGCAGGAGGATCGCTGCGAGTTTGAGGCCAGCCCAGGCTACATAGTGAGCTCAAGGCCAACCTGAAAAAGAAAAAAAGACAGAGTTGACCAACATCTAACAAACTACCTTGTAATCAAAAGGCAAGAAAAAATATTTCTGCACCTCTGGATCAAACAATACTGAACTTGTTATTTATTCAAAACAAGGGGGTTCGAAAAGTTATTTACGACTTAGCTTAGGTCTAATAGACCAAATAATTGAAAAATATGGGATAGTGAGCCACCATCCAGGATGTCCGTCATCAATAACGTCACAACTGTGGAGAGGGAGTACACATCTAATTGAAATTATCCCACCCCAGGAAGAAAGGAAAGACCCACAGGAGTGTGGTATCAGTCAAAGGAGGGCAACAACGCAAAAAAATTCAGAGAGTAAATGTGACTGTCCAGATTGTAATGTGTTATGTTAATTAAACCTTTTAAGATATACACAGAAAAAATACTGAATAAATTTGATACAACTGTTTTTATAGTTCCTGATGTATCATCTTATAAAAATTAATGATATGCAATTTTTGGTCATCCTGTATTTAAATAACTGGGTGGGTCGGTGGTTAAAAAAATCCAAATCACTGTACTCTGGGAATATTTATGCTGAGCTATCATGTTCAAAGGTCATAAAGACACAGTTTCCGGGTCTCAGAGCGCCGTCAGCACAAATGCCCTCACCCCGAGACTTCCTTGCTGTGCTTGCCAAGGTCACCACGGTCACCTCCAGTCACGTGCTGCACATGAGGGATCATTTCATTGCTCCTTCTACATACACTTTAGATGCATTTAGATTCTGTGAAGTGCTTAAGGGACCGATTCATTGATCTGCTCAGTGGTCCAGTTTTCTTCCTGAGGCGGAGCCATGAGCTCCAGCCAACAGGTGCTTCTGGGTAGAAAGGGCTGCTAAGCTTCCCTGGGGTCTATTCTTTCTCCTAAAAGCAAAGACCTGTGGATCAGACCGGAGAGGATTTCCATTCTCAGCCAGAGAACCATGTAACCCCACCACTCCGGGACATTGTTAATAGTAGCAGGCCAGTTTTTTTTTTTTTTTTTTTTTGCGGTACTGGGGATTGAACTCAGGACACTGCGCTTGCTAGGCAAGCGCTTATTCCACTGAGCTATATCCCCAGCCCCCTTTTGTTTTTTTTTTTTTTTTTTTGCAGGCCAGTTTTGATGAAAAACAAAAAAGGCTGTTTTTCCGGAGAGTGTTCTGGGCACTTTCCCCAGAGACCAAAGCCTAGCGGAGAGCATGGTCCTCGGTGCAGGCCTGCCCTCTACGGGCTAGATGCTCAACGTCTCAGTTTCACTATGTTCCGTAGGGCCCGTGAGGGCTTTTTAAATCCCAGTCCCTGGAGCCGCACTATCCCTTGCTTTTCTATGACAAGTTCCCTCCGTGAAGGTTGTGTAGGGCCTCCCTGCTTTGCCAGGCCAGACAGGTCTCAGGGATGGGCTACAGCGTGACTTGATGTCTCAACAGCTAACCAGGAATTGCAGCAAGAACCTCAGACTATGAAAGGGGAAGTTGAAGTGATACGCTTTCCCTTTTCCTGTCTGCCAGCAGTGCGTGCCTCTAGCACAAGTCTTGACACACAGCTTAACACTTTCCATTTTGGTCACTCTAGAATCATTAGTGAGTCCCGCTAGGTTGTGAAACAGCCTCTGTGCACCAAGGCTGTCGTACCAAAGACACCTGCTGTGAAATGCCGTGTGTGACCACTGCTTAGGAAATGGCCCGCTTGCGCCAATCCCTGCTCCTGCTGGATCACTGGTGCTTCTGGGCTCTGCTACAACAAAGCTGGCACAGCACAGGCAGCATTTGAAAGAGGTGCGCCTGTGCTTTCTGACCGCTCCCTTCCACAGGTCAGGTTGAATTGCCTGCTGCAAGACGGAGCCTGGTGACATTAAGAATGTCAAAGGAGAAAACCTACCAAGAATCAGGGAAGGAAATTGTCTTTAAGGCTTGCGGTTTTACACTGATAATGCTTCACAAGCGCTGGAATTCACCCTTAGCCGTGAGCGGGTGCCAGCAGCCTTGCTCTGTGCGTTGCACGGACCACTGTATCCATTTAGCCCCAGTGCTATGGTCTGTGAGGTGAACATTCCTGGTGCTCAGGGGCTGGGAGAGGGCCAGGCAGGAAAAGGAACCTTTGGCACAGGGAGACCCGGGCCAAAGGGAAGGGTCTGAAAGGCATCTGCTTAATTCTTCCGGTGGCAGATACTAACACCACGACACCTCCATTTACTGAGAAAAACAAAACTTGTTTAATCTCCTATCTTGCAAGAAAAGTGTAAAAGTAAAACTGTATTTTTGTGGGCAAATCTTTTATAAATTTCCCTACAGGCCTTTATTAGCACTTAGATCGGTGTGTAATTTAAGTAACACTTCTCTACTGACTTAAAAATTTTTTTTCTAGCCACTTCTCATAGTGTGGCTTTCTAACTGATCTTGCCATTCAGGGTTGCTCTTTGCTGTGGAAGATGGTGCTGGGGTTTCGCCTTGTTGAGGGCCACATGCTCTGAAATGCTTCTCCTTGTGGGCAAAGGGTCATGCTGCCCACATTTGGAGGGTGCCATTCTTTTCAGGGAAGGTTGATGGGTCATTATGGGGCTGAAAACTTGAATTTGACATTGTTTCTTGGGGGTAGGGACTAAAAACAGAGCCACCGTATGCTCCAAGGTTACCACTCGTGGTCTAAAGGCAATAAAGTGGGCACACTGATGGCAATGTGCATCTGGCCCTACGCGACATAATCATTTGCAAAAACTTATGTCAAGACAAGAGATTCATAAAAGGTTGACTGTGCAAGGGATAGTAAAATTATTTAGTATAAGCTCACATTTATAAGAGCTTTTAGGGGTAAAAAAACCTCATACATTTTTATACAAAAACCGCATATATTTTATAAAATATACAGAGGAGTTTATTTTATACTTTTTAAATGCAAAAAGGGAAACGACAGGCTCAAGGTCTTGTTGTTAGTAACTTTCAGTCTTGGCTGTACACCAAAATAACCGGAAAAGGTTTTATTTAAGCTTTATTCTTTTTATTGGTATATATGTCATGCACAATAATCACATTTACCATAGGGAGCTTGTAATCATATAGATCTTAATTCTAGGGCTGGGGATTTAGCTCAGTGGCATAAGCGCCTGCCTGGCAAGTGCAAGGTCCTGAGTTCAATTTCTAGTATTAAAAAGAAAATCTTAATTCTTTTTTCCTGTTCCCCTCTGCTCCTACAATCCTTCTTCCCCTCCCCATTTACTCAAGTTTTCTTTCCACCTTTTTCCTTCTATTCTTTTTCCTCTTCCTTTCTTCCCCACTCTCTTCTCCCCTGCCCCATTTGAACACGTTCTTCCCACAGGAAAGTTTTTAAGCAGTCCTGATGTGTGGGGCTCACTACAGACAAATGTATTGGACTTTCTTGACCTAGGGCCTGGGCACAGCACTTTGTAACTCCCTGTCCCCTCCTTCTCTTTTAAAGCTCTTCTGTTGGCCCGAAGTCAGGGCTGAGAACTACAGAGCTGGACAAAACCCCAAGCCCTAAGCCTGCCCCAGACTTTCTCCTTGGGCCATGTCTGGCTTCCTTCTCAGGCTCGTCTTGGGATCTGCTACCTTGTGATCCTTAACCCTGATAGTTCAACTTGAGTGGATTAGGAAACGCCTCACAGATTAGTAAAGCCCTGTCCATGTCTGTGGGGTCACGGAAGCCTGACTCTGGGTACTGTATATGATCCTCGGCCCCTTCCTCTGGCAGGGCTCCTGGCTCGGCTGCCAGCTGGCCCCCAGGAACTAAGCTCGCTGCTGTGTGACGCCTTTCTGCTCTGCTGTTCTGCCTTGGAGCCTGCCAACCATGGAGTGAGCCCACTGGAACCGTGAGACAAATTAAACCTCTGCTCCTTTAAATTGTGGTTGCGGGTATCGCGTCCCAGCAATGCGGAAGCTAACACGCACCTCTCCCTGAGCACCGGGAGACAAACAGACCCGGCTCCTCGGGCGCCGTATCTTCCTGTTTCCTTTAAACAAGAGCACATAAACTTTCCCAGTATTATTCTGGCAGTACTGAGACCTTATGTTCTCAGTCTAGTGCACGCATCTATCAGCCCACTAGGGCTCTGTGGGGAAACTCCAGGGTGAAGGTCTGTTACTCAATCGAGGTCCGGGTCTGGCTCGTCACAGCAAGCAACCTCTTCCCTGTGTATGCAGGTCCGAGTTGGTGGATCTAGGTGTGAAGGTTACACTGCTATTTACAAACTGTGTGATTCTGGGCTGGTTCTTTGTGCCTCAGTTTCCTCACCTGTAAGTAAGAATCACATGAAACTGTCTGACGGGTCCATCTTTCTTGCCTCTCTTGTTATTAACCTCTAGCAAAACTGATACCTGCAGCCCCAGTCTTTTCCAACTTCTTTATCTGTCTGAATCCGGTCCCCTAAACCCCTAGATGTAAACTTTTTCTAACAAAGAAGCTCTGTATGAAAAGGAATCCTTAGAACAGAGGACGGAAACAGAAACAAACTCCTGAAATTATAGTCATCTGGTTCTTGACAAAGGAGCCAAAAAAATGTTGGAAAAAAGACAGTTTCTAAAGTGCTGGGGAAAAGAATAGCATTGGGAACACTAGATATCCATGTTACCGGATTATCTTTCACTTGGTACAAATTTTAATTTAAAATGGATAAAAGACATAGTTATAAGACCTCAAGTTTTGAGACTTAGAAGGAAACAGGGTAAATGTTTGAGGCCATCAGCACAGGTAAAGACGTCTCTGATAGTACAGTGAATAATAGCAAGACTGGCTAGGCGTGCTGGGGCACATCTGTAATCCCAGCACTCAGGAGGCAGAGGCAGGACAGCAGTGGGTTCAAGGCCAGCCTGGGTTATGCAATTAGTACACAGCAACACCCTGTCTCAGAAAACCAAAACTACACAAACACATGGAACTACATCAAATTGAAGTTTCTGCACAGCAAGGAAAACAACATAGTAAAGCAATGGCCTCCAGAATAGGAGAAAATCTTTACCAGCTACTCCTCTGACAGGACTGACATCTAGAACAGAGGGAGGGCAGGGGAAGGGAGGGTGCAAAAAGAATTAAGGTGACTTATGCGCATGTACCAACCCCCCCTGAAGAATGCAATCACTATGAACTGCAAACACAGACTAATAAAAATAAAACTTAAAAAAATCGAGTATATGAAGAACTCAAAAATATGACAGCAATAAAATAGACAAGCCAGTTAATAAATGGGCAAATTAATTGAACAGGCAGTTCTCAAAAGAAGTACAGAGGGTCAACTAGTGCATGAAAAAATGTTGAACACCTTTAGCCATGAGGAAAATCCAAATCAAAACTGCCCTGAGATGCCGCCTCACCCCAGTCAGAAGGGCTGTCATCAAAAGTAAAAAAAACCATAAATGCTGGTGAGGATGCGGAGGAAAAGGAACCCTTCTACACTTAGCCTGTATTAGTACAACCCCTTACTATGGAGGTTCCTCAAAAAATTAAAGTAGAACCACTGCAGGATCCAACTTTACCCCTCTTGGGTATTTATCCAAAGGAAATGAAGTCAGCACACCGCAGAGATACCTGCGTGTCCATGGCTACTGCAGCACCATTCACAACGGCCAAGGTACGGGAGGAGCCCAGGTGTTCAGCAGCAGACGAATGGGTGAAGAAAATGCAGGATACGCCAAGTATCATTCAGCTACAATGAAGAATGAAATTCTCTCCTTTGCAGGAAGAGGGGTGGATCTGAGGACCATCAGTAAGCAAAATAAGCCAGGCTCAGAAAAGACAAATATCTTATGTTCCCCTTAATTTGTGGACATGAAGAAGGGAGGACAGAAAGGGGAAGAGGACTGTAAGAAATGCAGTGGGGGTTATGATCAAAGTCTATGCAGTGAAGCCCAATGTTTTGTAAAATTAATAGGCGCTAATACAAAAACATGTGTTGTTTGGGGAAAATAAGTCCCCAGGTCTCACTCTCCTGTGCTCACTGCCTGTGTGGCTGTCAGAGACAATGACTGCACTTTAGCACATTTTTCTCTTGGGTACTGTGTACTCCTGTAGCCAGCAATGAGCTCAGCAGTCTCTTAATTTAGATTTTATTTAAATCAATTCTATTCAAAATTGAGAGCAAAGAATGTAAACTGCTGACCTGGATGCAAAATACACAAAAGAAAACAAAACCCCCAAGTGCATCCAGCAGCCTGAGCTGCCACCTAGGCCAGAGTCAGACCTCTGAGTGACATCTGGAAAATCCCTTCTTTCTGGCAGAGATCAGTTTCCCTGAGGTCTTGTGCAGGATGATGCCCCCCAGCGCTGGTCTGTACTGCTGGGAAGCAGGCTCCTTCCAGGCCGGCGTCCTTCTTCCCCACTGGCTTCCCCTACTGGCGCCCTCTGATGGACTCCATTGGCCAAGCCTTCTGGGCTGCCCATTTTATGGTAAAGGAACCTCTCATGACCTGACCTGCCCTAAAGGACGCGGCTTTGATTCAAAGAACGGCGTGTCACTCTTCTCCTGAGTCACAACAAGACTACTAGAGTACATGTACCTTGACAGAAGTGCCTGTCATCTCCTCTCAGCTGCTTCAACTTCAGAATCATCTGAGGAAGAAGCTTCTGTCCTGTTCAACTAACACCTGTCATCTGTTAAGGAGCCATCTACTTTTCTCTGTGACATGCAATCACCTCAGTAATAAGTGCTTCCCTTCCTTCTGCCACCGACTGTAGGCTGAGAGGACAGAGATGATGTCATTTTGAAACCTGTGTCTCAAAGCCCTGACTGTGGGCTCTTCCCCCACTCAGGAGGCACAGCTGCCAAAGTGTGGCCTAGCACAGCACTGGGTCCTCCAAGGTGTTTCTTTAGAGAAGTTTTCATACCACTTCAACCTAGAAGAAAATTTGTACGTCATTAAATCCAATTCTCATTATGGATAAACTCAAAGACATGGTGGTTCACAGTGGCCTGCAGGTTAGTGCGTTTTACACTGTGACTTTACTTTTCCAAGAAGAATACAATAAGCACACAAATAACTATAATGCAAGGTATTATATAGGAAATACAAAGTTTAAAGAGGAAAGAAGGTGAGAAATCAGAACTTTAGGCTCAGTGGGGTATGAGCAGGAGGGTAATCAGGGTTGTGTAAAACAGTTGTCAACATTTTTGGTTTCAGGACTCATACACTCTTTTGAACAGATTTCCTTCATGACTCTTAGTTTATATTCCCACCCTCGGGTTCGTACACCAGTGATACAATACA
>PVLD010007557.1:61341-90633 GCA_004027595.1 Dinomys branickii
TTTGTCCACTTGCCTACAAAGTTCCCAAAACTGTCTTTCTTTATAGCTGAATAATATTCCATTATATAAAAATGCCACAATTTTTTAATCCAGTCTTCTGCGGATGGGCACTTGGGTTGCTTCCACATTTTAGCTATTACAAATTGTGCTGCTATAAACATGGGTGCACATATATCAGAGTGATATGATGTTTTCAGATAGGACTCATACACTCTTAAGTGCTTATGTACTCTAAACAATTTTTTGGGTAGTTGTATCTAGTGATATTAGAAATCAAAATGGAACATTGAAAATATATACTGATACCATATAAACTTAAAGTAAACCATTATAGATTATCAAATTTTTATGAAAATATAAACTATATATTCCAAAACAAACACAATGAAAAGAGTGGCATTTGTTTTGCATTTTTGCCAATCTCTAATCTCTAGTTTAACAGAAAACGGCTGCTTTTCCATATCTATTGTTGCACTTACTCTCTTGAGATAGGTTTAGTGGAGGCCTTAGAAGAAAATTTGGCCTCATGCAGACATGTAATTGGAAAAACGGAGAATACTGTAATAGTCTTTTCAGATGATCATGGTTACTCTGCAGTATATATAAAGTTGACAAGTGCTGGTTTCTGAAAAGTCTGCTGCCGCACACAAGATAAAATCATACCAAATAAACTCTGAGTTCTGTTATGCTGAAGCCCATTGGTCTCTTTTACATTTAAGTGCATACCTTAGCTATAACATGCATTGGTCATTTGGCAATGGCTGAATCAAACAGATCTTCCAAATATTGTCACATTCCATTATACAGTATCAAAAATGACCTGTTAGCACCACCACTCTCATCGGGAAAGAATTTAAGTACTGGGGAAGCTGTCATGCTCATTGTAGTAGGTATAAGTTTTCCAAAATTTTACTTTTGGCTCAGAATATTGTTCTCTTCCTGGAGGTAAATCACTCTGAGTTTTTTTGAATTCGTCATTTGTCTGTCAACTGTTCTTTCAGGCAAAAACGGGTTCCATGCAGAAAGTGGTTTTTCAGCTTACCATTGTGTAGTGTTTTATGTACATTTTGCCACTAGTCACACGGAGTATTAAGATGCTTTGTTTCTGAAGGCTGTGATTAATAAAGTTAATAATTTTTCCTGCCCTTATCAAGAACATTCTTAAGTGAAGCTGGTGTTAGAAAACTGCAAGCACACGGTGCACCCTCGGGAGCGCCTCTGCTCCCGAGGGTGCTAAGGTGTCGGCAATCAGACCCAGCGTGTGCAGTGTCAGTGTCTGTCCTTGCGGGGGTAAAAAGGAATCCAGGTCTGAGCGCCGTGAAAGCGCACGTGGCGAAAGTACAGTGGCCTTGCGGTCCCCTCAGAGCCGCTGCAGAACTCGGGGAGGGGCCCTCGCTCGGAGGAGCAGTGCTGTGGGGGGAACCAGCTCTGAGAAAGGGAGGACGCGCAGGTGCACAGCCGTGGAGCCCTGCAGTGGTTTGGCTGGAGGAGGAGGAAAAACAGGCGGACGAAGCTGGGAAGACGCCGGGAAGGCCTGGAGCTCACGGCCCGCTCGGTTGAAGTCAGGGGGGAAGAGGAAGGGTAGGTGGAGTGGTTCTTTTTCTCCGGGTAAGTCGGAGCTTTGACTTGTGTAAAATGAAAGTGGCCGTGTTTACATTCACTGACACAAAATACAGATAGCACTGCTGCCTTTCTCGTGGCGAATGACTCATGCGTCACTACTGCGGTGGACGGTCTCTGCTTCGGTACGAAAGGCACGAGCGCTCTTGTACGCGCGGACTCCGAACTGAACCTGGCTGAGCGCTGCTCACGTCCTGGCCTTACTCCGCACAGCCTTGCGCGAGCTGTCACCGCGCCTGCAGACGCGGCCCAAGCGGTCAAGGGGCCGAAGGAACCGGACTCGGGAGTAACGCTTCACTTCACCATTCATGATTTCATGGCACTTACGAAAGTCAGATTCAATTATCCTTCTATCCGTACGTCTTAGGCGATCAAAATGGCAACACAAACCCGAAGAAAGACGTGAAACCTCTGTAGAGATCTGTACATTCCGAATTGTTCTCTCTGCTCTAAGAACTATTTTAAGCAACAGATATGGCTGATTACTGCAAATGGCACGCTGGCTAAAAGTTGTTAAAGGAGGTGAGAAAATTAGTGGAAAGCTGCTCAGCTTTATCACAGTACTTTGGATACAAAGACTTTTTTCATATTTTAAAATATTCGGTGAGAAAACGAGGGAAAGCAATTCAGATTCACAGTCTGATGACATTTTCTTTGGCCCAAGAAAAGGATTCTAAGTTTCCTGATACCCGGATATATATGCCCACGTCAACATGGTCTGTACTTCCTTAACTGAACCCAGTCCTTTGAAGCCCCGTGCTCCTTACATGTGCGTGCGTATGGCGTACATGCACACGTACACACACGTGCTCCTTACACATGCGTGCGTACGGCACACATACACACGTGCACTGCACGCGCGTTCTCAGGCTTGTACCTCTCCGTCTCAATGTAAATGAAGTCTCTGTTCAGCTGGATAGTTAGAAATGTTTATATTGATACACAAAAACAATCAAAGTTACTCCAAATGAGTGTTCATATGAGTATTTTACTACTGAATAAAGTAATAAAAACTGTGTAATGCTATTTATTATTTTCTCATTTCTAAGGTTCTGAAAGTATAATACAATTCAAAGAAAGTCCAGCTTGAGAGTAGATAGTTTGCTAATAGAAAAATATTACAAATATTGAAGCAAAGCAAAACATCCTGGTGTTACAGACCTTGAAACTTTTCTTCTGTATTGATCCTAAAATAGTTGCATTTTAGCCTAAATTACAGCTGGTAATAATTCATATCTTTATATATAAACAATATTCTTTCTATATTTTAGGTTAAAAACAGGACAATGCTAAAAACCTATTCAATGGTCAATAAAACTGAAAACTCGAATATGCGTTTTGGACATTACAGTGTTATAATAATGTTACAGACTATCAAACATGTGTAACATATCCAGGATTCAGGATGAAATAATTGACATAACAGGACAATTTTGTCCCTTTGGAAGCAAAATTGGTTTAAATATTGTCAAATTAATGATTCAGAGAATTTGCTCACTGATATAAAAGACATGACCATCATTATGGTGAACATGCAAATTCCATGTTTTGAGTATGTGGATCTTATTGCTCTGCTGTTTTTGGAAGATATTATTTCCATCCAGATCCCCAATATTTCTAACACAATTACACAGCAATATAATGTGAGGAATTAAAATTTTTTTGGTTGACAGATAAATCTGCAAACATACCTTTCATACAAAGATATGAACATCGCCTGTGAGCTTTGTCCTGCTGCACTGCTGGGTTTAGTCAGAAACAGTTTTACAACGTGTCTTGGCTATGCAAATGCTTGTTTTCCCAATACTATGGATTGAACTCAGGGCCTTTGCACTGAGCCAAAATATTTTGTTTTGACTTTTCTTTTTTTGGTACTGGGGATTAAACTCAGGACCTTGAGCTTGCCAGGCAAGCTATATCCTCCTGGCCCTGAGTCAAAAAATTTTAAAGCAGTGTCTAAGTTGCCTAGGCGGGACTCACATTTGGGATCCTCCTGCTTCAGCCTCCCAGTGCTGGGATTATAGTTGTGTTGCACTGCCAGGGGAAGGATTTTAATCATCAGGTATTCCTTGCTTTGGTAGGGTACTGGAATGGAACTGGTTTAAGACCAAGCAGATCATAACCTTGCTAAAAATTACTCCTTTTCTGTGCACTTCCATGTCACACACTTGAACCAAATTGTAGATACATGTGATAAGACCTATCTGGAAAATCCCGTCTCTCCACGGGGCTGCAGGCTATGAGGGGACTGATTTCCTCTCCTAAGTTTCAGTCATGTCAAGGAGAATCCCGATGGGCTAACTGGTGGCATGTTATCCTTTATTTCTCTTTTCATGTATTCATTTAATAAATAATGTATCAACCTGATCCTACCAGAGTCTCAGGTTGCCTGAAAAATGATCTTACTTGCTTTCACTTGATGGGATTTTAAGCATTAAAAGCTAGAGTACTTGAAAAATCAAACAAGTTGTAGTGGGACTTTTGGTATGTGAAACAAACTTTTTATATATAAAGGGTATGTGTTGACATAGAAAACTAACTAGCGTTTGATATCTGCATCAACAAAGGGTGAAATAAGAACCGGTAACACATGCTTATTACTGTGCGTAACACTGCTTTGAGGTGAGAGGTAAGACGGATATAAGGCAGCGAGCAGAGCATACTGACTGCTGACAATCTCTCAGCCGGTCACCATCACCTGGCTTTGACCCTGTCTGAATGAGGGTCTCTGGGGACCACAGACCCGACTGGAGGAGGTGCAACTCTCCTGTGATGGCCTCCCTGCCCTGGCCAGCTTCTTCCACTTGCCTGCTACCCCTGAGCAAGTGCACACGCACCATGAGCAAGACCGCACTGCTACGGACGGGCTCTGTATGTGGGCCGAAGTCCGTTGTCAAACCTCCTCTTAGCAGGAGACAGGCCAGCAAAGGGTCTGGATATTGGCACCTTACTAAATGAAACATCCGCGTACCAAGGAGTCATTCCCACGTGCTGCAGAGCACAGAACTTCCTCAGTTCATCTGGTCTTCAAACATTTGTGCAGTTAAATGAAGATCACCGTCTTTTTTCAAAGGGCGTGATATTGCTATACACTTGTACATAAACAGGGTGATGACTGGAGGCGGGGTTCACGGGTGCCTTTGTCCAAGTGGGAAAGTCTGCCTTCCTAATGTTTACCGCAAACCCACCGAAGCTGATGGTAGGTCTGCAGGTCAGTCAGTTCTTCAATGGTTCTCCAGCTGCACTGGCAGGCATATGCCCGTGTTCCTCTCTTCTTTACCAACTTGGTTTTTAACTTGTGAAATTCTGGCATGTTGTTCCTATTAGCAAAACAGGAAGGTTTTAGCTTGGTGGCATTTTCCAGTACTTAATGATGCCAAAAAAAAGAGTTCTAATAATTTTATTTCCTTATTTTTACAGTACCCAAACATCAAGAGACCTTGGTCCCTCCACACTAACAGTAGAATATGTGCTTTGATGCTCTTTCTGCTGTTCAGTACTTTTTAATGGCAATCAGCTAGGTCTGTTTATTAAGGCTGTAGAAGAACGCAAAGACCCACAGCGCTGAAGAATTACTGATCTGTCCTAGCAGAGGTGACACCAACGCAAGCTGAGTGGGAGGGACGTTGTCAGCCCCCACCCTCACCTGCACCCCCAAAGCCTACACAACAAGTAGAGAGAGCAGGGGAGGCATGAAGGGGACAGGCTTCGGGTGGAGTGAGCACAGAAAATTCTCACCCACAGAGAAAGCACCCAGGGTTCTGTATGTTGAACTCATTTGTTTCCAATGATTTGCTTATTTACTGGTGTTATCAGCAATATAGTAAATGCCCATCCTGAAATAAATGCGAATAATCTTGCGGGAGGGTGTTTTAAAGAAATCGATTATGATTTCTATAATTTATATACTGAGCTTATGCAACCATTAAATGACAAAGTAGACATAATTAAAAATGAAATAAAAATACAGTGAAATGATGAAAGATAGTATAAATGACAATAAGAAGTATTTTATTCCTTGTGGCAACCACTGCAACAGAAGGTGGGCTCCCAAGTGCCCTCTGGTGGCCAGTGGGCACCGTGTCCAGTACTACTGTACTTGTTAGGTTACAGCCTAACAAAACCTGAGAGAATTCCTATGTCAGATGTCTGATTTTAGGAAAATGAGACTCTGACAACAAAGTTATTTGATCTTAGGCTGTGGTGAACTAGGGAAAGAACTGAATAAAATTTGTTTTATCAGAAAAAATAAAAACACCAAATCTAAACTGGTTAAATGAAGAAATGTCCTTTGTTCAATCTCCAATATATTTTGACAAACTTAGGATTTGATACATGACTGAATTCTTACAGGAGTAGGACTCGTGAGTAGCCAGGGAACTATTTAATACATCTCAAATGTTTTTAAATCTTAGAAATTATTCCATTATTTTTCCTTAAAACACTTGTCTTAATAGAAAAGTAAAAGTATCTTATTTATAATGGCAGGTGGTCAACAAGTGTAGTTTATCTCTTGTTTAGAAAGATAAAGGCTGGGATACACTGACTTCCCCTCTCTGTGAAATCGGCAACAACTGCACGGCACTTTATGCTGTGACAAACATGCAGACTGACAACACTGACCATGGGCAGCTTGCTGCGCTCTGTGGGACCCTCAGGGCGCGGCCTCTGCAGACCTTCAGGCTCATCCCTCTGCGCATCGGCCACGCGCGCTTTCCCTCGGTGATCAGACCCCAACCTCCTCTGCATCAACCTCCCTCCGGGACCTTCCGTGGGGCAGATCACATCCTTATTCTTAAAACCAAGCCCGCGGGTTAGCGAAGCCTTGCGCTTGTCAGCAAGCTCCCTCCCGACACATCAGTACCTGACCGGCTTCCCTCCTGTGCTCTTCCCGTCCAGGGCTCCTTTCCACCAGCAAACCGACCCCTCTACTCACTTGTCGCTGCCCATTGCCCATGTCCACACTCCCGCTCAGAACGGAAGCCTGAGCGCCTCAGCAACCTGAGCCCTGCATCCGCTCCCAGTAGTGCAAATGGCATCCCTACGTAATCCACCCCACTTCACGGATTACTTTCCTCCGAGCTACAGAGTTTCAGCAGCTCCCAGAAATGAACACAAGGGTTCTTCCCTTAAATTTGTTCTTAAATCCCCTCATCACTGGACTGCATCACAGTCCATCTACATAAGCGAGACAGGCCTACGCCTCATCCTACGATCTTTGTCTCTCACGTTCCACAGCCAGGACTGCCTCTAAAATACATCTTTTCCTCTGTCCTCCTCACTGCCCCAGTTCAGATGATTTCCTTCTCACTGGATCACAGCCCGCTTTCATTAATGCCCATGACTCTGGACCGGCCTGGTTCCTGTGTAGTACTCGGGTGCCTTTTAAAAATTCAGATCTACTCAGACCTCCTTCCTGATCAACGGTGACCCACTGGCTAAAAAATTAAACTCGAATTCCCCAGTACGGCTTCCTTTGGGTCTTTCTAATCTCTCGATGACTTTACCTCTTGTCCTTGTGTCCAGGTGGGTACAGCTGAACAATGTGTTAGCTTCTCAAACGTGTCATGTGGTCTCGCTTCTCTTTACTATTTTTTGGTTTTTCATTTTTTATTAGTACACGTTTGCAGTACATCGTGGTTACATTCTTTGTGGGGCATTTTAATGCTTTTCCCATCCCCCTTTCCTCCTCTCCGTCCTGTGACCCCTTCCCATTTTGGAAGATCTCCGACTTCCTGTTATCGACAGTTCACCGTGCCCTTACTTGTATTTTGGGTTTCTCATATAAGTGATGTCATACAACATTCAAGCTTGTGTGTCTGACGTATTTCACTTAACATTATGAGCTCAAGGCACATCCTTTTCCCACAAATGATTCGTTTATCTTCTTAACGGCAGAGTAGTACTCCACTGTATATAAATACCTATCACATTTTTTATCCTTTCATCTGTTGACAGACATATAGATTGCTTCCACGATTTAGCTATAATGAATTGTGCTGCTACAGACATGGGAGTGCCACCTGGCAGAGTAGCACTCTGCATTCTAGGTAAACCCTATTTGCCAGGCACACTCTTTAAGACTCCGAGAAGCCCTCCCTGGTGCTGCAGAGAAAGTACCCGCTTTGCCCCGTGATGCCCTTCCTTTTAACCTTGCTCTGCCTGTCACACTGGTGGCATGACGTGTCTCCACACCTCTCAGAGCTGCGGTTGCTTAGAAGAAGAAACGGAGTCCTCTTCATGTTACGAATCCACAATTAAAAACTAGGTGCTAAGCAATGTCTGCTGGGTAAGGAGACACCACCAAGCTCTACAAAATTACTGTGCTAGCAACAGTTTCCCTCCTGACTGTGGAGACAGCCTTACTCTCGAGTCTTCCGTTCTCTTATGTCCAAAATACATTCCTACGCATCTCCAGGGCTGAGGTGGTACATTTACACTGATTTAAATACTAACTACTTCTTTGTTTTTACTAGTGTAATAAACCCTCTAGTAGTCACTGTTTCACCTAAAAATATAACTATGTTTTCAGCTAGGGTGCTGCAGACCTGGAGTAAAGCAATAGGTTTCTTTTTATAACGTAATGCTAGGGGTCAAACCCATGGCTTCACCAATGCTAGGGAAGTGCTGGTCCACTCAGCTACACTCCCAACCCCCAAATGTTCTTTTTTTTTTTCTTTTCTTTTTGAGACAGGGTCTCACTAAGCAGTTCAGGCTGGCCTTGAGCTCACTTTGTAGCCCAGGCTGGTCTCGAACTCACAACGATCCTCCTGCCTCAGCCTCCCGAGTGCTGGGATTACAGGCATGCACCACCACACCCAGCTTGCTCTTCATGCTTATGACATTTGCAGGGATCAACTAAGTCACCTACAAGCTGACTTTATGCCTGTATTTAGCACCGTCTTGATGCTGCACACATCTTATTTCCCTATGCTGGTGTTATAAACATGTAAGGTCCATCTTGTGACATGTGAAGGTTATTAACCACTTAGGAGATTAGCCAGAAGACAGTAAACAGCAGAGGATTTAGAGAAGCCAGAGAAGGCGAAATGGAATTGAACTTAAAAGCTAACTTTTCTAACGACTGGAATAAAAAGTGGGATAAATTTAAGAGTAGGGATTCTGGGTCAGGATTTGGGGAATGTAGTAGGCTTTATTTGGGTTAGAAACTGTTGAACTCTAGAAGTGTAACTTTTCCATCTATTTGTATATTTGAGTGTGTGTATGTATGAATGAAAAGGATTCAGAACATCTGTAAGATTTTCAGAGTGGTTTTTGATGTAAAAAAAAAAAATTAAAAATGAACTAGGACACTGATATCTACCTGAGAATGACCAAGAGAAGTCAGTGTCCTAGCTGTCTTTCTTTTTGGTGGTGCTGGGGATCAAACCATGGGCTCACACACACATGCTACGCACGAGAGGTTCCACCCCTGAGCTACCCTTCAGCTGTCTCGTCTTTTTCTTTATCGAAAAGTGCTGTAATATACTGGGATTGCTCGTAGCTCAAAACAATCTTTGTTTAGACACAGGTCTAACAGGCCAAAACGTATGATAATATGTACTTTATTAATGTCTAACTCCTAATAATAAAAATGTGAATGTATTCTTCAAATACATTTTTCCAACTTGTAACACCTGAACAATGTTCTTCTGTAAGTATGCAAGAATGTACAGATTATAAGTATATGAGGAAGCCACTATCCCGACAAGCAGGAGGATGGCGACTAGAAAACAAAGTACGATCTTCAGTGCTGTGCGACCTAAGTGTGATACGGGTATGAAGTGCTTGTGGATTCGCAGGGAAGGAAGAGAGTACTCGAGGTGGAGAGGGTGGCGAGGGAACCAGGGAAGATGCCTGATGAACTGCAGCCTGCGGGACAGAGGAGGGCAGAGGGGAGGGCGCCCTGGCAAGCGGGGAGCTTGAACAGTCAGAGGGAGCGGCGGCACGGAGCAGAGTAAGAGCTAAGAGCTCACAGGGGTGAAAGCACACTGCACGGGGGAAAGCCGCAGCACGATGGGGGTTGACGCCACGCTATGGCACCTGCTCTCTTCTCCAAGTAGCAGCAGAAGGGCACATTCAGAGTTACGCTTTAATTCTGAGCAAGGAGATAAAAGGTTTCAGGTGCAAAAACCAGTGAAAAGGCTACTTGTGTATCCAGCAGATGGACAAGAAAGGAAAAGTGGATTAGAGAAATATCGAAGAGGTAAAGGTCACACAATCTGGCCAAATTCATCCAAGATAACACAGCAAAAAACAAACAAACAAACAAACAAAAACGTAAAGCGCTTGGTACATTTTGCAGAGTGAAATTCTTTAGAAACATACCTGAAAAACAGATAATCACATGATTTGTCCCACATGTAATCACTGTAGCTCACTACCCTAAAATCACAGGCTATGCAACGTAGCTGGTCACATGCTCTGTTTAGAGAAAAAGAAATGGGTATTAGAGATCACTGGCATGTGTAAATATGAAAAGATGGCAATACAGTCATAGAATATACCAGATATTATAGATTAGTGAATAATAAAAAAGTACACATTAACCTGGTTATAGATGTTAAAGGTTGTTCACATATCTAAACTTTCAGGTTAATTATTTTGTACACACCCCTTCTAACACCTTGCATACTGACACATACACGCACATGTATAGAGACATAAAACGGGTTTGCACGTCTTTTAATTCCATGATTTTCAAATTGCACCTGAGGGGGACCTTCACTGAAGCTAACTTCTTTGAAGTGCAGCCCTTCTTACTGAACTTTCTGTAGATTCCTTGATCAAAGGATGTGCTGAAATGAACTTGCCTCTTCCATCAGTGATTTCAGTGCTGGGACAGTATCTCATTTGTTTCTGTCTTCCCACTACTTGGCGTATATGAACCCAATTCTTCACACACATACTATGTGCTGGCGAGGCTCTCGTCTTTGTGGGGAATTAGAGTCTAGCGAATGATGAACTAAAAAGCAGTACTAAGAGCAACTCAATTACATAGTATGTCAGAAGGTGAAAACTGCTATGAAGGAAATACAGTGGTACCTCAGTTCATGAACTTAATTCTTTTCACAATTTTGGCTGCAAATAAAAATGGACAAGAATTGAATCAAATTCAAAGCTTAAGGTCAGTGTTGACCTTATGGGGAAATTTGATTCTGGTTTGCAAACAGAATCATGGAAAGAACTAAGCTCATAAACTGAGGCACCACTGTAATAAACAGAGTAGAGTAAAAGCAAAGCAAAAGAAAAGAAACACATAAACCAGGAGTACCAGGAGGGAAGCAGTCACAACTTTAAACAGGGGGTTACACAGGCCTCACTGAGAGCTGTATTTGAATAGTTTCACTAAAAACTCCTCAGGGGTTAAGACAATGCTATGCTCAAACATAAGCTGAGACAAAGATGCAGTGAGGAGTGAAACGCTGATGATGCTGGACAAGAGGGCAGAGGTAGCTAGAATGATACTTAGCTTAGAGAAACTGAAGGGACAAACAATTTCTAAAGCATAATTGTACACACGTCAGTAAGAACCTTAGGAGTAAAATGATAGCACACAACAAATTAAAAAAGTAGTATGAATCACTGCTGCAAATAATCTGACTTGTATAATAACTACGATTTAAAGAAACATCCTTCATTGTTTGAAGTATTTAAAAACCAGAATCACAAAGACATATTCAATCATCTGAAACTTAAAGGTAAGAGTCTCTAAGATACACCCCCGCCACCACCAAAAAAAGAGAGAAAAGACTAGTAATAGAGTGGAAAACATTTTCAATACATGGTGAGATACTTACATTACATAAAAAGTGCTTACAAATGACAGAGAAAAAATGTAAGAACTATAACCGCACCAGTACAGGCAGCAAATAATACTAAAGAGCATGGATTCTAAGTACACAACACCCGGATTCAAATGCTGGTTCCAATATGAGCTAGGTACCTAGGCAAGTAATGTATTTTTATAACTCAGTTCTTCTGTCTGTAAAATGGGATAAATAAGAGTACTAATTATTGAGGATCTAATGAATTCTGGTAAAGTTCCTGGCACACAGTGTTTGTTAAAGAGTTATATAAACAAAATTTAAAGCAATCATGAAATTTTCTTAATCCATTAAGTTAAAATTAGCATTGCCATACATTAGTATAATGTTCTGAGAAAAATTGGGCATCATTTTTATTATTTGAGGTGCTGGGGAATCTCAGCCATGGATATTCTACCCCTGAACTGTACTCCCACTGTTTCTCAGTTTGAGACAGGGTCTTGCTAAGTTGCCTAGACTGGCCTTGAACTTGTGATCCTGCCTCAGACTCCAGGCAGCTTAGATTAAAAACATGTACCCCTGGGCCTGGTAGCCTTACAGTATTTTTGAAATTGTCATTGTACTGGCAATCCTGCTTTGGGAAACATTGCATATAAATAACAGCACCAATATATAAGAATATCTCTCACAACTTTTTACTGCAGTACTGTTAAAGTGACCAAAAAAAAAAAAAAAAACAAAAACCCATATACCTCTTGAATATTTATCAAAAAATGACAAGACTGAATAACATGCCATCCTGTGGGCCCCGTGGCTGCTCCACTGTGGGCCCCGCTGAGGGCGCCCCACGGACTGGACCCGCCCCCACCCATAGCACGGCGACGGGGCGGAGCCAGGCAGTCCACTGTGAGCATAGGTGCTTTTCCACCTCCGACCATGGCAGTTTGTATACACCCATGTATGCTATAGTACAGTCTGAGGCAGCTATATCTCTTCCCAAGGCGAGAGTCCAGGGGTATAGATAAACCCAGGAGTACAGTTATTCTCACAGGGAAGATGACTGATTGAGTGGTAGGGCAACAGAGATGAGGGAGGAGAAAATTGAATGATCGAATGGGCCATCATCTGCGTAACTGAGTAACATGTGAAGGTAACATTATGTAGGACAGCATCCAGAGCTAATTCCCTTCTATGTTCTCTATAATTTGTATTTCCTCAGTCGTTTTTGTATTAACAGAAGTGAAGATAACTTTATGTTATGCAGCATCCAGTGCTGATTCCCTACTATCTTCTCTATAATTTGGTATTTCCTTTAATGTCTGTGTGTTAACTAGTGTGAAGATGAGAATATGTAATACAGCATCCAGTGCTAATTCCTTGCTATGTTCTGTATAATTTTATATTTTCGATATTGTTTATGGCTTGTTCTGGCTCGTATGTCTCCATTCTTTTGTCTTTAAAATAAAAAAAAATGAATAACATGCCATCTATTTATACTGTAGAACAGTAGGCAGCTGATAAAGAAAATTAATTTACCTTCTGACGTAAAGGGACATCGAAAGCAGGTTACACAGTAAAATACTGTACACCCCCATGAAGTTGTGGTTCAGAGTTCATGGCCCCAGTTGTTGGAGGATTTTTCCTTAGAACCTAACTAGTAATTGCACATGGGAAGCCCCCTTAATTTCGCAGAAATCGCACATCTTCCACAATTATTATTTTGATGGGAGGTTTGCAAGTAGCCAGCCCAAGAGCACAGTTCTTGCCGCTGCCTGGCTGCTGCCTCGTAACCCACCTGGGCAGACGCACCAGCGTTCTCACAGGGTAAGAGGCTGCGGTGCTGCCTGCCAGTAGCAATTGCAACTATCTGTAGTGTTCTCAGATTTGTTTTTCTTAAAGCTCTAAGATCCCTGACATGCCACCAAACGCCCTGCACCTTGTAAGGCTTCTGGCATGAAACTAGGCGCCAGAAGACATTAAGACACTCCGGGAGAGGGCTGAGCTACTGGATTTGCTCCAGGAACTAAAAGTTATGCCACAATAGCATAGCAGACACTTACATGCATTTCTTTGACCACACTTAAATTTTTTTTTTCAGAATTCATAGATGCTCTAGGAATATGACCCCTGTGAATTCTGAGGGTCCACTGTACACTATAGCATGATTTTATTTTTGTAAAAACACCGAACGCCTCTCCTGTATAGATGGTGTTAAATTAGAAGGAAACAGGAGCAAGATGTAGCTTACATAGTACGCAGCTAACACTGGCTGCTCAGGAGTGGCAGAAATGAAGAACAACGGAGATGATTATGTTTTTCTTTATATATTTTTCATATTTAATAGGCATATAATACCTACACAACAAAAATAATAAAGTATAACAAGCCTATTGTAAGATTTTTTTCACTTATTTCCCTCCAAAATTTCCTCCAAAACTTTAACGTTAAAACTGTACATATTTTTTGGCCTGAAAGTTTTTATGAGAATGAATCCTTTATATTTCTAAAAATATTATCCATCATTATAATAACTAAATATTTAAAAGTCTACATGAGTTTCATAAGCAATTCTGTATTTTCTAGGAAACAGCTAGCAATTTATAGAGCTGCATTTGTGCATGTGGAGATGCAACACAATGACACCGGTGCACATCTGAACTCAGATTTGAATGCACATGTCAGGAAATGCAGATGATGGTTCCCAAAGCTACCATAACTTGCTTTCTCATGCATGTGTAGTTTATTACACTATTGCACAAAGTGTTAACTTTAATGCCTTAATACATGTGTGCAATTCAGCCAAAATATTGCTGTTGTGGGAACTATAACTTAGAATTTCCTGACATTTTTTATGTGAAAAATCTCAAGCACAATGTTAAGTACACATTTTAATTTAAAAATGTAGTAGTTTATTCAAATCTATTTACACTACCACATTTTCCTATACTGTCCTATGAGAAAAATAAAACTAACTTGCAGCTAAGAAATCATTCCACTGCTACAATTCACTCTATTAGATCATAATTAGTATGAGTCTGAGGAATAATTTAGCCTTGGCAAGTAGTTTAAGAAGTAACATTTGCTTGGCTTGAACATAACGTCTTGGTTTTATCTACACTACTTACTGATGCCACCATATTTCCAGCTACTATTCTTTTTCCTTTCACAAACCAGAAATCCCTCTCCTTTCACATACTGGGAAAAAAATCTCAGATCTTTATACTGTAAGACATTCATCATTACTTACAAATCATAGCTTTGTCCAGTAATCAAATAAATAAAACCAATAGGCAGAACAGACTCAATTTATGCCTTCAACATATAAAAGACTAAATTTTCAGGGCTTAAATATCTTTCTCTTTCATAACTATGTAGATACTCCCAACTTACAGTGAGGCTACATTTTGATAAATGTCTTAAACTATAAATGTATTTAACTTTTTTTTTTTTTTTTGGTTTTCTGAAACAGGGTCTCACTACGTAGTTCAAGCTGGTTTTGAATTCACTATGTAGCTCAGGCTGGCCTTGAACTCTCTGCGATCTTTCTGGCTCAACCTTCCCAGCGCTGGGATTACAGGCATACGCCACCACAAGTTTAACACTCCTAACTACCGAACACCACAGCTTAGCAGCACCATTGTGACCTAGTGGCTGCATTCTAAAATGGAGTTAAAAATTCTTGCTCCCTCTGCATCTTGCCCCTGCCTCAGTCCAGGTGCATCAACATTCATTTTCAAAAGTTCTCTGGGTGGCACAAAAAATTTACACAGGAATGTTTTATTTGCACTCAAATCATGTGTTTGTTTTATGTGTGCAGATTCTGTGTCCTGAAAGGGGCAGCTGTGAGGAAGGTCTGAATATACACTAGCTGTGTGCATGTATAGCAGATGGTATTTACTCTTGTAGCTGTGCACAAGGTAGGAATGGGGTTGATAGATGGTGGCATCCTCGTGCATCAACACTATGCAATTGGACCTTCAAGCTATAGAAACAGGCTGGGTTTTTTTCTGTTCTTGTTGTTTGTTTTTTTGAGACAAGTGTCTGGTTATGTAGCTCAAGCTGACCTCAAACTCACAGTGATCCTCCTGCCTTAGCCTGCCGAGTGCTGGAATTATAGGCATGGAGCACCATGCCTGGCTCAGGCTGTTCTGTCTACAGAAATTCCATCCAACAATAATGCTCCTCTGTGGCAGAACTAAAAGTACACATATAAAAATATACTATATTCAAGACAATCTTCGGAAGCTAACCAGAATATACCTTTTTAAAAGACCACATCTAAAATCAGAAGCACCTATAAGTAATCACTGATACCGCGTTTCCTGAGAGAAAATGGAGATGCAGTAGAGCACAGGACCCTTGTTCTGAGACAGAACGAAACAGGAGAGCAGGGTGAGCTGATGGGGAAGACGCCGTAATAGGCCGAGGCGCCTGAGAGCTCGCTGCCTTCTGCACTGCGGCACACCTACTGCGTACTGTATCACTCCACTCCACCCTCACAGGATCTCTGAGCATAGGGCTGGTTGTCATGGGAGAGGAGAGTGAGATTTCAGAAGATACCATCTCCAGACCCGGCAGCTTGCGAGTGATTTGGCTGTTTTGTCACGAGAGCCCTTCTTCAAGCCCCGGTGCAATCGTTTGCTCTTCATTTGTTCTGGCCACTCTTACACTTCTTTTTTGGTAAATTACCCCAAGGCTTAGGGTGTACATTTAATACATTTCAAAAAACAAACGAGTGAAGTTCAAATAAATGTACAGTGTGTAAATTGAGCAGGTAAGATAGAAGGGGACGTGGCAGGAAGCAGTGTTACTCTAGACAGGGAATCAACACTCCGGAGGCTGAAGAGTCTGCACGGAGGGTAGAAGATGACAGTGGAATATCTGACCCAGGCTTCAGTTGTAGGCGAAGGAACTAAGGGGCAAAGAGGAAGACTAAGGGTAATAATTTGGCAAAGGTAACACCAAGGTCAGAAGGAATGTGAGGCAAACGGCAGCTCTCACAGGCTTCCTCCACAGGAGATGGGCACTCAGAGCAGCACTCGGGGTGCTGTCTTGAACGCTGCGTGCGGTGGAGGTGGAAGTGCAGACTCGGAAACAGTAGCTGGAGTTTGGGGCTGACCTGATGACAGCCTAAATGAGACGACTGGGACAGGTCCAACTGGGTCAGTGCAGGTAATGCAGGGCTGACAGCAAGACCGCACTGTACAGCTAGTTCTTTCCAGGCATTCCAGAGCACAGGATGATCCAACTGCCAAGCCATCCTTACTGACAGTACTTGCGGCAGGCAGCACCCTCAGGGATTAGCCTGGTGTGCCTGAGCAAAGTGGGATTCCCAGACTCCCAACTGCACTTTGGACCCACAGGCTTTCCTTCCAGGCTTCCTAGGTTCTAAGTTAGCACCACTACAATCCTAATCCTGCACCAATGTCTTTTTTAGATCTCATTTCACTTTTGTAACAATCCTCCAGAAATGTAATTATTTGCAATCATATAACCCAGTCTTTTCTTCTTTAAAAAATTAACAGAAAATGCATAGAAAAAAATAAAGTGATCTAGGCAAACAGGCCTCTGCCAAAAAACAGGATCCAAAGTAGTAGGCCAGCGGAAAACTTTGTTTTAAACCCATCTTTCCCCTTTAATTACAAAAATGGTAAGAGAATGTGCTACTGCAGGAGCCAATGAACTCGGGGTACGTGGCATCATGACTGCTAAGACTTCCTAGAAAGAGAGAGCAGGTTGGGAGCAGGCAGAGAAGAAGGCAAAAAACGATGCCCTCTTGCTTTTGAAATGTGCAAAATCAAGCCACTATGCTTGACAAAATTTGGGTAATGCAGACCCACAGCTTCTCACGTTGCTCGGCTGTCAGTGTGGCTCAGGCCTCATGCAAGTGCGCAGACCCACTGCTTCGCCGGCTTCGCCACTCACGGGTTTCCACTGCCTGGAAGGAAGTTCACTCCCCCTCTGCCCTGTGAACACCAAGCTGGAACTTTAAGTGGAACTCGGAAAAGGACACCAACATGCAAACAGTATATCCCAACAGCACAACTTTCAGTGGTGACCTCCTGAGAAGAAACATGTCAACAAAGTTTTTGGGTTGACCAATTATACACATCTGTCATTATAAAACAGGCTGATGTCAAGATGATCAGAATTGCCTCTTAGCAACAGGATATCAAGCTGTAAAAACCATAAGAGATTGTAACACATTCGTGATATCCTACCTCTGTGAAGTATGTGTTCCAACCCCACACGGAATGGCGCTTCCACCGAGGTATACTGGGCTGCAACTGGATGTGTTCAACAGATGGAGAAAAATGAAAATTTCAATAAAAAAGAAATATGAGAAATTCATTTGGCCACGTTGACTCTATATCCTTATGAGCAAATTGTGCGTTTTCCCTAGCAAGCCAGCGATTTCAAAGAGCAGGTATTTACTACAGGGTCACTGCTGTATTAGCTATCACTCGTACATTCAGCAACGCTCAAGGAGTTACAGTGAGTCACAGAAAAATGTGTTTGCCAAATAACGTAAGGGACAAAGTAAACTCTAAAGACTATAACAGGACATTCATTTTGTAGAACTGTTCACACTTTCTTTTTAATATGGCAGAAAATTATTTACAATAGCAATAATCTCCCATTTAATTTCCTTTATACTAAGGGGTCATGGACAATAAGAACAGGGACGATATTACTATTGGTCTTTCTCTTGAAGGCTGGCTAGTGCTTTGTTCGTCAGTGTCACTGTTGCTGAAATGGTAACAGAATCTGCTAGGTTATGCCCACAGTGTTTGCTCACTTGAGTGTGTAATTCACCAAAGCAATCTCAACTTACCTTTTATAGGGACCTTGAAGAGAAGCTCTGACAGATGTGTTACCTGAAGATTTAGATTTTAATTTCTGCTAAAAAACACAGAACAATAAAAGGCCAAGGGTAACTTGGAGAATTAGAACATGAAAAGTAATATTCTTTATTTCATAACAAGAATATTTTAGAAATAACAAAACTTTTGGTGGCATCACTGAAGTATCTGCAATAAAAACAATTATCAAAACCTTTTGAAAGCAACAGCCGTAGAATTCTCTAAGGAATTTGCAAATTACTGTGCTAAATTTTACTTCAGGAAATTGATACATTGCCATTATTAGCATGCTAAGATTTAGTCACTTTAGAACTCTTCAGTTAAAACCAGAGTTAAATGGTTTAATAGGAAGGGCCTGCTATTTGAAACTGCATTCTGGAAAAATTCAACTTGAGGAGGAAAAAACCTCAGACTCATTTTTAAAGGCTGTGAATGGTACTTATCTGAACTAAAAATAGACTACCAAACTCCTGTGTAACTTCAGGAATATTAACTTGGACTGAAAGGAATTATTAGCCAATAGATGTTCAAGGAAAAGGTAGAACTATTTAGTCAGAACCACACAGTAGTGCCCACATGGTTATATAACATCACCATCATTAGCAAGCATTTATTAAGTGCTAACAGTGTATGATACCGAACACAAACCAATCACGTACTAGGACCACCACCACTGAGAGGAAGTGAGCTGGAAAAAGGGCAGTTTAAACTACGCAAGGACAGGTCTTCATTTTCTCTAGTGCAGGAGGAAGTTTGATGCCAAAACATTTCATTTCATTTGATGTTAAGTTGTTTTTTTTTTTTTTTTTTGGCAGTACTGGGGATTGAACTCAGGACCCTGCGCTTGCTAGGCAGGCGCTTATTCCACTGAGCTATATCCCCAGCCCCTCATTTGATGTTAAACAGACTGGAAAATTTTCTGATACATCTCTGAAAGATAGTAATGTGCACGAGTCTGTCTTGAGCGTTTCACGTAGCAACGAGGCTCACACTGTGAGTCTAAGCGGCACACTGTGATGTGTGTTACCCGACTCTCTGCTGGGGGTCTGAGGGCAGGTTAGGAATGCACCAGACTGTGAGGGCAGAAGTGGGCAAAGAGCAGCACTTCCAGGTAAAAACACGGCCCTTCAGGACAATGCTGGCGGGAGCCGTTCAGTCACAGGCACTTCTTTCCCTCACTCAGTAAGAACTTACACAGACCTACTTTGCCTGCAAGGCTGGAAAACTGGATATAACAACAATAAAAGGAAACACACAGGAATGAACAGAAGTTTATTTCTTTATAACTCTAAGAGCTATTTTTATTTCAAAGTAGTGCATTTTTTTGTTTTGTATTATTATTTTTGGCGGTGTGAGGTACTAAATCCAGGGCCTTGCACACACTAACAAGTGCTCTACTCTGGAACTACACCCGTACACCCTACAGTGTATCTTAAATGCAAACAAGGGGAAGTTTTGTCTGTGCCTGAAATGACTTGAAGTGAAGATAACAGCTCATACACAGGCATGTACCTTATAGCAGAAAAAAAAAAAAACTGCTCAGATGATTAATAACAAAATCACGGTAGTTTCTGGGACTATTACCATTACTATCCAATGTTTACGGTACACTTATTTGGGACACATACAGTGCACCGTATGAGTTTAACATCGTTTCTCTTGATGTAATAAGCTACAGTCATCAGCTTATTAATTTACCTCAGAGGAATTGCGAATGTTAAATTTAGAGAAATTTAGATCCTAAAATCTGTATTAGTCACTTTGTCTGGCTGACAAAAATATCAGTGGCTCCTATTCCATAACACTACCATAATCTTCTTTATGTTCTCTATGTTCAACACAAAACCAAAGCTGAGCATGGTGGCAAATACCTGTAATCCCAGTACTTAGGAGGTTGAGGCAGGAGATCTGTGAGTTTGAGGCTACCACAGGCTTTATGAGTTCAAGGCCAGCCTGAACTAAAGACTCTGTCTCAAAACACCAGACCAGACCAGACCAGACCAAACCAAACCAATAAAACTAGAATAAGTCCTTCTGGGTATTATACTTATTCCAAAGATTTTTTTTTTTTGGTGGTCTACATCAATGACATCTATTTGATCTCATTCTTCTACATCTAAAAAATAAATTTCACACATGCTAATAACATAATATACAGAAAAATATAAATCACAGTCACTTTAGAAAATAATTTGGCAATGTATAGCAATACGGTGAAGATGAACACACCTTATGACTTAAGTCCTCTTCTTATGTATCCTAGAGAAAGAAACCCTTGTACACGAGTAAAAGAGGACACGTAGCAATAACCGATGAAATGCTATTTGCTTAGTGTAACGCAGGTAGAAAGCACGGTAGTTACTCCTGGGAAAGGAGGCAGCACAGGAGGACTTTTAGAAGTCATAAACTGTATCTCCAATTTTTATTTCTTTCAAAAGAAAACCCAGAGAAGCAGATATAGCAGAATATAAAGACAGGTTTGGTGTGGGTGGCTGCTACAAGTTCAGTATATAGGTGGCTGCTTTATTAGTCATAGAATTTCCTTGGGATTGACCCCAGGGCCTTCCAACAGCTAGCGAACATCTTCAACGTTGCTAAAAAAATTCTGAGGGCAGGGAGTGGGGGTGCACGCCTGTAATTACAGTGCTTGGGAGGCTGAGGCAGGAAATCACTGTAAGTTTGAGGCCAGCCTGAACTACATAGCGAGACCCTGTCTAAAAAAAAATCCTCAAACCTGTCCTCCTCTTGCCTGAGCTTCCTGACTAGCTGGGATTATAGGTGTGGGCCACCACATCCGGCTAGTTTATGAATATTTTATAAAGTTAAAATAGAGACATATTTAAAAATTAATATACTAATAATTTAGTCATTGGTTCCTAGGATGACTGCAATAACATCCCATCTGAGCTGCTAAACACATTCCCATAATAAAAGCTGCTTTTGGTCTTGTAGAAGGGTCTTTTTAATACCTACAAATAAATACAACTGACCAATTTGATCTGTGAATTGACTTTTACATTAACAGCTTTTCCAATCTTTTATTCTTGCTGAGAAATGAACAGTGAAACACACTGTGAGAGTTCTGAGTATCTTTTATTTCCTCTGCAATTCTTTAAGCATAACAACTTAAGTAACTGTGTTTCTTAGAATCCAGAGGACTGCAGAAAGCCACTGTGTCACTTTAAATTGTAAGGCCACTCTCCGTGTCTCAGGATAATGCATGTATTACTGCACATTGTAACACTTCACTTACAAGAGGTTTTTGGTCAAAGCTGGACTCTTCAAATATTTCATTAATAAGACTATCAAGATCATCTTCTTTTTTAAAGGTTTCTGTTGATCTGAAAAGGAAAAAACACACATACAGCAACCTTGCCTGCAGCTTGAGAGCAGATAGTATGAGAAAAGTTTTGTTGAAAGTTCACCATTAGCACTGATAACAGAAGGACAAACATAATGTTTAAGTAGGCAATTCATCAGTATAAATTCACATACATACTTTGCAACTGTATACTTTAAAATAAGACATAAACTCATACATTATATGTAAGAGAAAACTGAAATCGTGAGAGGCTGAGGCAGGAGAGGCCAGCCTAGGCTACATAGTGAGCTCAAGGACAGTCTGAACTACACAGTAAGTCTCTGTCTCAAAAACAAAACAAACACAATAAAACAAATGCAAACGCTAACTGCGTGTTTACTGGCTGCCAGGCAGGCCCTGTCCTAAGGTTTTATATGAGGATATCTTTATTACCCCAATTTTTGGGTGGAGAAAAGGCACCGATATTCACAAGCCTGCCTGCGGTCATAGCAACTGTGAAAGGCTTGGAACTGAAACTAGGGCGGCCCACACACCTGACCCTACCCGAAACTGGTTCTCCAGGACACACTGCAGGTGCTGTGCCTCAGCCTCACTGGACTATTAAATGATTTGCTTTTAGAAGACAAGTATTTTCGGTCAAACTCTCTGATTTTAGGAATGTATTCTCACTCTGAACTTTCTCAGTGTCAGGAATGCAGCCCTTCTTTGTTTCTGCCTGGAATAAGATAATTTAATCTGATATAAAAAATCCAGAGACAGCTGCGTAATACTTTTCCATCTGCCTCCAGGCTTTGCCTCTTTAGTTGTTTCCTCTTAATGTGTCTCATTCTACCCTGGCTTCTTCCTTTGCCTAGAAGTACACTTAAGACTTACCAAACCAAACTAAACCAAACCCAAAGAATTTCTTCCTTAAAAAAACAAAAAAAAAAAAACCTAAGAAAAACCACTTGAAAACCTCCTGAAGCTGCCAGCTGTTCTTACAAAGTGAAGAGTGATCTATAATCAGTTTTTTGTCTATTTCCTTATAAGTAGACTGGATTTAGCACCAGCTGGTGACCCTCCTGGAGGGTCTCTCAGCCTTGGAACTGATATTTCGGGCTAGATAATTCTTTGAGGGGTGTGTGCAGGTGGCTGGGAGTGCTGTACGTTGCAGGATGTTCTACAGGAACCATGGTCTCTACTCTCTCGATACCAGCAGCACATCTTTACCAGGGTGTAAATGTCTAAACATTTACCTTTTAGTGAACAACTAAAAATATCTGCACATTACCAAACACCCTTTGGGTGGCAAAATCATTACGGGCCCTGAGCTACTGTCCCAGTTAAGTTGTTTAATCTCTCTGCACTTAGGTATTTTATGTAAGAATGATGTTTAGGTGACTACTTGAAACTACTTCCAAGCATGTTCCATCTCTGGCTTCTACATCCCTCAGCACAGGGAAACTCTTCCTGGAAAGGTCACTATTGCCCAAATCACTACATTGTGGTCTTTCTCAGTTCCAATCCTTCTAAAATTTTCAGAAGCATGTGATACTGTTGGATATTCTCTCTTCCTCTGGTTTTCTGACATACTGTCTGAGTTCTCCTCTCTCACGCAATTCCACAGTTTCAAGTCAGATGGATGCAAACTCTACCAACCTAATTAGTACTATCAGAGATCCAAATTCTAGCGTAAAATTCTAATCTGTTACTACATCACACAATTTCAGGGCGTCTACACTTGCCTAAACTTTACTACAGTAATAATAACTTAAAAATGGCAACATTTCATTGAAGCTTAAATTTAGATCTACTATATGCTGGTAGATTTGGCAGTAAGACTTTGGGCATGCAGCGTTTTTTGAGATAGGGTCTTGCTATGTAACCCAAGCTGGTCCTGAACTTAAAATGCCTCAGCCTCCTGAGTGCTAGGATTACAGGTGTAAACAACCACACCCGGGCACTATTTTTTAGGCCCCGATTTGGTCATTGAAATGAGGATACTGCAATAGTATTCACCTCATGGAGTTGTGGAGAGTAAATAAAACATAAAATATTTAGCATACAAAAAGGATAAATGTTAGCTATTATTATTGTAGCTATTACTGAGGAGTTATAGTATCTTTAAATATCCCCTCTGCCTCTTCCCGTATCACTTGATTACTCGTGTAGTTCTATTCACCTCATGTCGGTCTTTTAAAAAAAAATCCTGTATTTCTTTCTGTCATTTTGAACTTTTCAATAAAATGCATGTTTTTACCTTTTACATTAGCAGTTGTTTCTGGCATATTTGCTAAATTATTACTGTAGGAGGCCATCTTGGTATTTTCACTAATAAAAGACACAGGTTACATTGCTGTGCAATCAGCAGGTAGTCTCCTGTTAATAAATCGCTTTCTGACTTTTAAATATCAATTTTGGCTCACAGTAAAAATTGTAATACGTGATATTATATTAGGTAGGGCCTCTGCCAGGTAGGGACTAGATCTCATATGAGGTTTTGGGTCTTTGTTGCCAGACAAATAGCTTTACCACAAATGACAACAACACTGATTCATTACAGTCTGTATAAAGATGCCACTGAAAAATCTAACGTATTAAGGTGAGACGGAGTACTAAAAGCATTAGGTTCATTTACTTATTTTGAGACAGGGTCTCCCTATGAAGCCCAGGCTGGCCTTGAACTTGCAACGATCCTCCTGCCTCAGCCTCCTGAGTGCTGGGATTACAGGTATGCACCACCAAACCTGTGGCTTTTTTTTTTTTTTTAACAGACTTTTTAGAAGGGTAAAAGTCAGCACGAAAAAATCTGTGTTGGGAGAGGATTCATGCAAGCAGCAGTGCTGTAGTCCTTTTCATCTGAGCTGCCTGCCACAACACATGCCACCTCTCTGCATGCTAATTTTCTTGATATGAACATGCTCTGGAAAGCTCTGATAAATTCTTTCCACCCCCTAAAGGAACCTAAAAAGAACACAACAAATTGCAAAATAACACTGCTGTAGGGTACCAACAGTACATGTGCTGGCATACAAGGTATTCATTGTTTTTTTTTTTGGTGGTACTGGGGATTGAACTCAGGACCCTGCGCTTGCTAGGCAGGCGCTTATTCCACTGAGCTATATCCCCAACTATACAAGGTAATAATATATAAATTAAGGAGACGGTCACTGTCAGAAACACTTAGCCAAATAGGAGTTGGCCTGTTCAAAGTAGTCATTTTAGTTCTATTGTTTTGGGTATTTTAAAATGCTTAGTACTCAACTCATTTGTTTTACAATTTGTTTCTAAATTCCTTCAGAATCTTTTCAATATTTTATCCTCTGAGAGTGAATTTTTTTTTTTTTTTTGCGGTACTGGGGATCAAACTCAGGACCCTGCGCTTGCTAAGCAAGCGCTTATTCCACTGAGCTATATCCCCAGCCCTCTGAGAGTGAATTTTTATAAACAAATGTCAGCCTTTCTAAAAAAATCACATGTTTACTATTTTAAGCATTTTTATAAATTGCATGTTTTTTACCTCTTACATTGGTAAGTCTGGTGAACTAGGTAGCAATGGAATTGGATCTGGGAAATCACGCACACATGCACACCAAACTACCAATGCAGTAATGAAGTTAAAAAGAAAGACATTTTTTGGATTGATACAAACCCAATTTCACAAGTCTTTCCCAAATAGTCTGGGCAACAGGCACTTTCCAAAACATTCTAGCAAGTTATTGCTGAGCATCCCACGTCAACATTTTGAAGGACAGGATAGGATGTAAACACTTTGGGTTTTGAAACTGAAGAAAAAAGGAGGTGAACTAGTAAGTCCTATTAATGATTATATGGAGGAAAAAGGACTGGTAAATCTGAAAGGTAGGTTTTTGGGGGTCAAAAACCAAAACCAAAAGACTACAATCGTGTATGCCTGTAGTCTCTGCTAGGAGTGAGATCAAGGCAAGAGAGCTTAAGCCGAGGAGTTCAAGGCCAGCCTGGGCAATCCAGAGAGACCCTGACTCAAAACAAAAAAACCCCAAAGACTTAAGAAACATCCTTAAACCAGGCGTGGTGGTGCACGCCTGTAATCCCAGCACGGGGGGGGGGGGGGGGGGGGGGGGGCTGAGGCAGGAGGATCGTTGGGCGTTCGAGACCAGCCTGGGCTACCAGTGAGCTCATGGCCAGCGTGAACTGCATAGCGAGACCCTATTTCAAAAAGGCCACAAACAAACAAACAAAGAAACATCCTCGAAAAAAAAATCCTCGAATTTTCACGTGGGTGCCTGGTATGGGTCCTTCAACTTGAGGCCGGGGTAAGAAAGGACTTAGGTGGGCTACTTAATACAGATAATAATGTTGACAATAATTGACCCTCTGTCGTGAATCTAATGTCATCTAACCCTGAGCTAAAAATTCCAGGTCACGACAGCTAGAACGTAGTAGTTTTCTCCTCCTTTAACGACGAGGTCAGAGGTGACAGGCTGCTCTCACGCGGTGGGGAACCGTGGTGCCAGACGCGGCCCAAATCTGGGCGCCTCCGGGCTGGGCGGGGGCCGCGCCGTGCCCCGCCCGATCAGGACTCAGAGACCTGGGCTCTCGGAAGCGGGGCCGCGGGCCTGAGGCGGGTTCTGGGCCACGCGGAGCGGAGCAGGCAGGCTCGCGGACTGCGACCGAGCGTGCGCCGCCCCAAAGGGCAAAGGCCCGAGGCACGGAGGCTTAACGCGGAGCAGCCTGGAGATAGCGGGCGGCAGCGGAGGGACGGTTTTAGGCCCTAGGGCAGAGCATCACCAGAACAGCCCTCCCCGCCCACCCTTTAACCTGAGATTCCCTTTCGCTTCGGTTCGAGTCCATTCGATGCCCTGGGTGGTCCCGCCGCCGCCTCCGCCTTTGGATCGTCTGTCCGTGTCTAGTCTCAATTGGTCGGGTCTGAAAAACTTGGATTCGACTTCATCCAAGAGCTCATCTAAGTCCTTCGCCATCTTGAATCGTGACGTCTTTCCCCAGCTCCTAGGGCCGTGGCGGCGCCTGGTGGTTTCCCGGGCAACGCAAACACCCAGGCACGCCTACCCGCCCGATTCCGCACATGCGTGAGCCCTCCGGGAGCCGGTTAGGCCGGCGGGCAACCTCGCCGGGGGTCGCGCGGGGGGCGCGGTGGGCGCGGTGGGAGAGCCTGGCTGGGGTTCTTCGCCTGGCCGGCTGTAGGAGCTGCCTGTCCCGGGAAGTTTTGGACGCTTCACTTAAGTGGTGGTATCACCAACTTCTCTTTCCCAGGCCCAAGCTGTGACCACAAATACAGTCTACCTCGTTTCCCTATCCACTCCTTTTGGGCCCCCTTTCTTAAAAGGGGTCAGCCGTTCACAAATACCTTGGGTTATCTGCCGAAAATGCAGGGAATATGCTTCAAGGGAGAAAGAGCAAAAGTGAGATTCCCGTAGTCGGCAGGATTCGAACCTGCGCGGGGAGACCCCAATGGATTTCTAGTCCATCGCCTTAACCACTCGGCCACGACTACTGCTGATGTTAATTTTAGCAGGAACAGTCTATGTAGACTCTGCACAGAGGCGTCAGCTGCAGTAAGAGATACCTTTGCATCGGAGGAAAGACAGTGTTCAGCTGTTTTGTCTGATAAAGGCACGTTCCAGTGTTACTGCACTCATAGTTTTAGCTGTTCGAAGAACTCCTAGAACGTCTTCCAACTCCTGTTTCATTCCCGGAGTGAAGGGGAGGAAGGGAGAGGAGAAGGAGACGGCGCGCGCGCTAGAGCGAGCGCCCAGCACCTTTCTGCAACTGTTTGCCCAGGGATGGAGCCATTCGTGGTGCGGCAGAGGGCAATGTGGGGCGGAGGATCAGCCCATCCCTTTGGCGATCTTTTGAACGAACAGCCCCCAGGACTCTGTGTTCCCCCATTAGGAATTAAAATACTGTTACCTGCTGGTTTAAATTTACTATGCATGGTTAAGACGGCCCATTGTGCCATAAAAAACTACTTTGAAAAGGTGTATCACATGATACAAACATAACCTACAGTATTGTCAATAATGATGCTGGTATGAGTACTCTCCATGGTCTAGCTTGTGCTTGGGGTAGTATTTCTAAGGAGAGACTGACAGAGAGCTCTGGAGAGGGTTTGATCCAGATGTTTATCACCAAATGCATTTGTTTGGTTTTTGTTGTTTGTTCAAAATAGCCTTAATGTCCAGGAAGAGTAGCATACAGTGCATGGTAGAGCTAATGGTACCTACACACTGGAACTTATCTTTAACTTTTGATAAATTTGTGGAGCCAATTATTAAACGCAACTACTATTAAACTTATTTTTTAACACTTCCAAATGTATACTTTAATAAGTATATATAAACAATTAGGTAAGCTTGTGGAGACGTTGACCAACATACGTAAATTAGAAGACCCAAATTTTCTGTTTTTTTTTTCTTTTTGGAGAATATTTATTAATTTATCAGGTTATTTAATAGACAACTTTTCTTATGTCATTTTGGCAGTCCTTCATTATAAAGATAATTCATTATGAAAATTTACAATTAAATTGTATTAAAACTAAGATAAAACTAAGAAAGTCGCCACGTTCTAATTACTTCACTCCACTTATTACACTGTTGTGGTTATTTACATCTATTGTATCTGAAATTCTATACAGTAGGTTGCTGTTGTGTATCTTACCTTCATTTAGGGATGTTGCTTGGGCAGCTTGGTAATTACACCAGGGAAATTGTACATGCCACAGAGCATGGATTTTAACCTCTAAGAGCTGGTTAGCATTTATTAGCACACCACTAATGTTACTACTGAATCAATTTTGAATTTTCTCAGGAATGCAACAACTCCCTTTCCTGTGGGGTTGCTGTGCTTATGCCCCCTGCGCCTTTGTTTTAGCTATTAGAATCCTTTTTTATCCATTCATCAATTAAAAAATATTTTTCCAAATAGTCTTGCCATGTAATTGTACCTGGAGCTGGCTTCCAGCGGAAAACCAGGAAAAATCCTCTTGAAAATCTGTGCTTGCAGCTGGGTTGCAGGCAAGTAATGCCTTGTTATGGTCCCATTTGACAGGCATACATTACTGATTTGATTTTTCTGTAGAAAAATGAAATCTGAGGTGACAAGTGTAAGTTCAGAGAACCTCTTAGTGGTAGATTTGCAATGAGCAACTGTGGAAAAATAAGAGGAAATGTTTCTGGTTTTGTTTGTGTGAATGTTAGAAAAAATCTGAGCTTGTTCTCCCTTTCCTCCATTTTCACAGAAGACTCATGTGTAGATCATCAAGTCTGGTAGTTTGAGAATTTCATTTACAGCTCTTTCAGCTCTGCAATGAATCTCCTGACCTTAGTCATGTTCTCTTTTTGACTTGCCTGAGAGAAAAAACTAAAGTTCACTGTCTACAAGGAGAAATGCCACATATCAAATGAGTGTGATGTGGATGTGTACAGCTGTGCAATAAACTCTAAAATGACTGACCTATTATTAAAATCTCCAAATGTCAGGAATGATACCAGGGAGCTCTTCAATAGACTCCAAACTATGGAGGTAGATTTGCAAGGTGAATCTAATTTTCCTTATGATTCGCTGTAATCTATTTGCCAGTATTTTGTTGAGTATCTTTGCATCTATGTTCATTAGCGAGATTGGCCTGTAGCTCTCTTTCTTGGTTGGGTCTCTCTCTGGTTTTGGTATCAGTATAATACTTGCCTCCAGAAATGTGTTGGGGAGAGTTGCTTCCTTTTCGATTTCATTGAAGAGTTTG